>CATIWR010503946.1:0-19919 GCA_949677035.1 Omphalea diandra | reverse complement strand
TATGCTTCAGTATCTGAAAAATAATTGTGATTTGGTGAGTCGCGACTCAATGAATAAAAACAATAATCAAATTCTCATGGCATAATCTATAATCAAATATCATCAAGATACATTGCAAGTATAACAATTAATTATGCAAGTGCAAATGCAATAGCTTTGTTTTTATCGTGACTGAGCAAGGCAAACATTGCTCCCGGGATATTCATGTGATTCATGTAACATATGATTTGGGACCTATTGGTCCATCTTCCTGTAATTCATTTGCAAGTGTTTGACAAGTTAGTCACAACGCCCCTTTTAGTTCCATATGCAATTGCTTATTCACAAATAATATACCAAGTAATCATTAAGAGCATTTGATTCTCACTTGGCCTGTATTCCCATGTAACAATTCAATCATATATACATGTAATAAAACATAATCGTATTATTCCCATGTAACATGTAACAATTCAATCATTCTCACTTGACTTGTATTTTCATGTAACATGTAATATAACATAATCATATCATACAATTATCACATACACTTATTGAATCCAATTATTGTTTATACTCACCTTTTGATGTTACCGACCTTTATTGTAGGTTTGGTTCTCTCTCTAGGACTTCCTTAAAGTGTTGAGATCCTAGAATTTGATACATACATGGTTACAAGTATGCCAAAATGATTATGAATGCTTGGTGCATGGTCCATGCAAGTGGACCTATGTTTATGCATATGTTCCTTATATGGCAGCCTTAGCTCACTACACTCTCACAGCAATAACTCCTAATATACTTATCCACATGGCTTGATTATTTTTTTCAAACAAACTAGACATATAATGGGACAACATATTCAAATTTTAGGCTAATATCATATATACATAAAATGTGGTGAATTTTTAAGTTCTGCCCTATCGCAATGTCATCTCAGTCTGAGTAGGTCTTACTCTCTTGGGTGTATCTCAAATTGTACTAGTCCAATTGCAATAATATTCTACCATCAGTTACAAAACATATAAAGGAACATTTTTCATGTTTTACTCATTGTCTAATTCAGTTTATAAGGTCACCAAAACAAAGGACCAATCTCGAGGCAAGTAGGTTCATAACATGTTGACAACCAGTTATGATAAAGGGACTATATCTCAGCAACTATAATGGATTTGGCAACAATATTTCACAAGTATGTAGATCATACATATTACAACTTTCAAGTTTGGACCATCATCAAATTCTGAGTCCATGGTAATCAAATTCTTGAAAAATCGACTTAAAAGAAAGGTGGTGTGTCATCCGGGTATAGAGTCAGTCCCAATCAATGAGCCATAACTCTTTCCACACAGCAAATTAATCAAAACTGGTTTACAGATGTTTAGAGGGAATATAACCCTACAAGTTTCATGTTTTTCACTCTATCAAAATATAATAAAATAGAAGACTGAGATCATCTCGGTTCGGATTTGACCTAGTCCTACTTAAGGGGTCATATCTCTTCACACACAGAACCAAGTAAAACTGTTTCATATGCATTTATATGAGACATAAGGCTACAACTTTCATTTTTTGTACTTTCCCCAATTCCTCTTCTAGGGTTACAAAATCATGGGTGCAATATTCTGCTCTAACAGCAAAATCAATAGAATCAGCTCTTGTTCTCTTGGATTACAACTTCCATCCAAGAGTTCTACCACAATTAGTCCATAATTCTCACTAACCATGCGTGATTAACATGTCATGAGAGTTAATTCCAGTTGAGAAGAAGATAAATTTGCTTACCTAATGTCCCAGAATTAGAAAACCTTAGGTAGCTCACTCTTCTCCCTCTCTTCTTCTTATTCTTATTCTTATTCTTATTCTTCTTCTTCTTCTTCTTCCTTTCTTTCTTCTTCCTTTGCTCTCTCTTTAATTCTGGCATAACCCACATTTTTTCCTCAAAATCTGACCCTAATGGTCTGTATTCTTATCTTAAATAAGTCAAAAGATTGGGGTTGGTTTCCTATTGGTTGAAAGTTAAAAGTTTTGCTTTTAGTCCCTCTTCTTTACTCCTTAAGCACTTCCATCCATCTCCAAATTCCTAGATGCTCTTTATACTTTTAGATGAGCTCTCAAACACCATTATTTATGATGCTATAATAAGCACACAATATGAAATAATTTGTCACATAACTATGCAAACACTGCATATATGTTCAAGTATCCCAAATGCAACGGTGCCATTGTCATTATCGTCTTTTTACAATTCACATGTCAAAATGATTATTTATCCTGTGCATATGTTCATGTGAGATTTCATATCATTTGTGCACTGAATATATATTCATGTGATAATGCCAATGAATAGGGATAGGGATGTTACATACCTGATCCGATTTACAGTGTGCAGGTCTTAAAACTATTAATTACTTATATTTTGTTTGCCTTGAAACCCACTTTTTACGGGCAACTTATGACTCATAAGATTCCATCATCCATACTTCTCACTTTGGGGATGCAAAGATTTGCCCTTGGTTAGATGAGTTTAGCACCATTTTTTTCTATTGTGTCACAACTGTATATTGAATCATACTGCCTCAATTAGATTAACTGCATGTATGAAAGATGGTTAATCTATTTGACATACAATATGAGGAGGTACCTAAGTACACATTGGGTAATGAGAAATTCCTCATGGCCACTTTCACTACTTTTTTTTTTTTTCCCTTTTAGAGGCTATGCTTTGGTAGCTTAGGCTCGTATTGCAGCAACCATTATGATGGGTGAGTATTTCTGCGGAGGGAGGATGGAGAGTTGAATTTACGGATATTGCAACTTTTAGAAGGAGATGAATCGGGAAGGATCCCTATGCCGACGATCTTAGGCGAGATCATCATGGGACTTAACAAGGTAGCTCTCAATGTGAAAAATTATTTTACAGGGAGCTTATTGTGGTTTCAAGTAAGGATTCCTCTTTCACTATATACTTTTTATTATTTTTCTTTATGTTTTCTTTCTTTTTCTCTTTCTTTTTTTTGCTTAGATCACCCTTTCGGGTTTTCAACCTAACAAGCATATTTTTTTTTTTTATTTATTTCTTCTCTTTTTCTTTCCAGATTTGACTGCAATAGAGATTGGGACTATTGGTTGCCCTTACCATGGATACAAGATTCTACTACCCATAAGATCATTCAAATGACTGACTATCAAGACTTGCTACCACTAGAGCCGAATGGGCCAAGTGGATGTGTGACATCCCATTTACTAATCATTAAAATTCTCTCAGTCTATCCATTATTATTAAAAGACCTGATTTCAATTATTTTTTTTCTTACAATATGTCTCTTGTTCACAATATAGTAACTATTTACAATAAAGTATACATGGCTAAACAAACTAAAATATTAATATATTATATACTGGCCCAACCTCTATTAGACTGCTAGACAACAACTTCGAAATGTAACTAAATGCAATCCTTAGTATACTCTTCCTGAAATAAAATTTAATGCAAAAGAGTAAGCTTACATACTTAATAGGTAAATGTATAATGATACTTCAATCTCACATAACATAACAAACATTTAAATATTAATAACTCATCATCATATCTATGAACAAAATAAAGAGTTTTTATTCTTAAATGCGACATTGGCTATCAATATCACTGCCACAAAAGGCTTTCATTTTTGGTTGTCACATAGGCTATAAATATTATTGCCACACAGGCTATCGAATGTTATTGCCATAGAGGTTGTTATATTTTATTGCCACACAGGTTATAGTTACAATTGCCACATAACCTATCAAATGTTATTGCCACACAGGCTGTTATATTTTATTGTCGCACAGGCTATCTAATGTTATTACCACATAGGTTGTTATATTTTATTGCCACACTGGTTATAGATATCATTGCCACACAGATTATTCAATGTTATTACCACACAGACTGTTATATTTTATTGACACATAGGTTCTCAAATGTTATTGCCACACAAGCTGTTATATTTTATTGCTACACAGGCTATAGATATCATTGCCATACAGGCTGTCAAATGTTATTGCCATACAGATTGTTATAGATATCATTACCATACAAGTTATCAAATGTTATTGCCATACAGGCTATTATATATCATTGCCACACAGGCTATGAATAGTGTTACTTGCCAACAACATCAAGTATTACTCTTTCAACAAATTAACTATAAATCCACCAAAATTTCAGTAATATAATGCCTAATAACAACACCCATAACTTTGACAACTCATATCACCACATGCTCTCATTCTCAAGTTTTAATTTATCAACGTTTCATGAAAATAAATAAATCAAGAGTATAACAATCTTTTCATCAATGCATTCCTCAATATCATCACATTAAACAATGTTTCATTCCATTGAGTATATATTCATGGCATTTAACCAATCACATGTATAATATCATTAGTTATTTACTTACCTCCTCCTTCAAGCTTATTAAGCCATGGATGGTCCTGACTTATTCCCACTACTATCTTCAATGCCTCGAGGACCTAATATCCTAAAATTAGAAAACCTTAGGATTCTTTCCTAGGCAGTTCACTTTTCTTCCTCTCCTTCTATTTTTTCTTCTTTTTCTTTTTTTTTTTTCCTTTCTTTCTTCCTTAGCTCTCTCTTTCTTATGTTGTTCCTCATGTCTAACCCCTCAATTATGATCCCAAAGGGTTAAAATTGCACTTGTAAGCCTATTACAAAAAGACGAAATCATGGTGTTTCATTTCTATTGGTTGGAAGTTCACTTTTCCTCTTTTAATCCATCTTGTTCACTCCTTAAGCACCTTCATCCATCGCCTAATCTCTAGATGCCCCTTATACTTTTAAATAAGCTCTAAAATACCATTATTTATGATACTATAACATGCACTCAACATTAGATAATTTGCCATGCAACCATACAAACATTACATATATGTTCAAGTGCCCCAAATGTAATGGTGCAAATATCATCATCATGTTTCTCCAATTCACATGTATAAAAAATTATTTATCCAATACATATATTCAAATATAACATAATTAAAATGCATATGATTTGGGTTGAGGATGTTACAATTCTCCACCTCTCATAGAAATTTTGTCCTTTAAATTTTTACTTACTAAAACTTTAGAATAGATAGGGATATTGTCATCTCTTATGGTCCTCTACTTCCAAGTGGCCTCATTAGGTGAGTGATGACTCTATCTCACTGTAACCATGGGTATCACTCAATTCGTTAACTATTTTAGTTACTGATTAAGAATTTCAACTGGTTGTTCATGATAAGTCATATCATCAGATGATTCAATCTCTAGCTCTATTAATACATGGCTAGGATAAGACCGAAACCATCGAAGCATAGAAACGTGGAACACATCATGTATCTGACATAATTCTACTGGTAATCCCAACCAATATGCCAAAGGCCCAATTCTCTCAATGATCTCATATGGCCTAATGTACCTTGGACTCAACTTTCCCTATTTATCAAACCTAATAATACCTTTCCATGGAGAAACTTTCAAAAAAACTTTATCTCCAACCTGATATTCCATTTCTCGTTTATGGTTATCAACATACCCTTTTTTCCTTTCTTGAGCAACTTGCAAACATCTTCTGACTTCTTGGATTTTAGCCATTATATCCTGTACCATATCAGGACCTTCTAACTGTCTCATCCCTTCAACATCCCAACAAATTGAACTTCTATATTTCCTGCCATATAAAACTTTATATGGTGCCATGCCAATGCTGGAGTGATAGCTATTATTATATGCAAATTCCATTAATGACAAATGATCATCCCAATTGCCTTCAAATTTTAACACACAAGCTCGCATCATATCCTCCAATGTCTGAATAGTCCTCTTTGACTGACCATCAGTCTGTGGGTAAAAAGCAGTGCTAAAAATCAAATGAGTACCTAAAACTGTATATAAGCTGTTCCAAAAATGAGAAGTGAATCGACAATCTCTATTTGACACAATAGAAATAGGAATGCCATGTAATATCATAATCTCAGCAATAAATATTTTAGCCAGTATATGAAGTGAATCTATTTGTTATATAGATAAAAAGTGTGTAGATTTTGTGAGTCTATCTATAGTAACCCAAACAACATTATGCCTTTTTTTATGTATGAGGCAAACCAATAATAAAATTCATTGAAATTTTCTCCAATTTCCATACGGGAATAGATAAAGGATGTAACTTACCTGCTAGTGCTTGATCTTCTGCCTTGATCTATTGGCAGGTTAAACATCCCGATACAAACTCAGTTATATCTTTCTTCATCATTGACCACAAAAAAATATGACCGTAGGTTTTATACATTTTTCTACTTCCAAGGTGCATAACATATGGTACATTGTGTGCCTCTTGCATAATCTCTAATCTCAAACCATTAACATTTGGCACACAGACTCGACTACCCATCATTATTATCTCATCATCTGTAATTGAAAAATTAGTCTTCTTACCTTCTTGTATCTTCTATATCATTTCCTGTAAATATGGATCCTTCATCTAAAATTCTCTAATTTTGTCATCTATCACAAGCTTTAAATGAAGAGTAGCCATTAAAGCTGTCACATTCTTAATCTCAAAATTTACATTTAAAGCACAAAGATTAACCAAAGATGTCAAATTATAACCAACCAAAACGATAACAACATCTAAGGCTTCTCAGCTCAAAGCATCAGCAACAATATTAGCCTTACCCATATGATAATCAATAGTGCAATTATAGTCCTTCAATAATTCCATCCATCTTCTCTGGTTTACGTTCAACTCTCTCTATATTGGAATATATTTCAAGCTTTTATGATTTGTTAGAATCTGAAATGTCTCTTCAAACAAGTAATGCCTCCAAATTTTCAAGACATGCATAATGGTTGCTAACTCCAAGTCAAGTGGAGGATAATTTAGCTCATGAGGCCTTAGCTGTTGAGAAGCATAAGCTATCACTTTTCCATGCTACATCAATACACAACCTACCCCTATCTTGATGCTTCAATATATGCTACAAATCCACCATTTTTTAATGGTAATGTCAATACTGGTGTCGTAGTCAATCTCTTCTTTAGTTTTTTAAAACTTTAATGACATTGATCATCCCATTTAAATGCTACATTCTTTCATAATAATTTTGTCAATGGCCCAATAATAATGGAGAATCCTTCCATAATTCCTCTATAATAACCAACTAACACAAGAAAACTATGCACCTATGACACATTTTTGGGTGGATCCCACTCCAAATGGCTTTCACCTTAACTGAATTAGGTTGAACACGATGTCTAGACACAATATGCCCTAAAAAGACCACTTGTTCCATCTAAAAATCGCATTTGTTCAATTTGGCTTATGCAATATGATTCTCAAATGTTGTTCATGCTCCTCATGATTTTGTGAGTATATGAGAATGTCATCAATGAATACAATCACAAATTTGTCTAAGAAAGGTTGGAACACTTTGTTCATAAGAGCCATAAAACACAACAGGTGCGTTAATTGACTCAAAAGGCAAATAAGGAACTTATTATCTAGTGTAGAAAGTAGTTTTTGGAATATTTAGCTCAACAACTCTTAACTACTAATAGCCAAATCTCAAATCAATTTTTGAAAATAACATTGCACCTCAAAGTTGATCAAGAAAATTATCACTTTTTACCAGGGTAGATTTATTCTTTATCATTACTCTATTTAATTGTTTATAATCATTACATAACTACATGCTTCCATCCTTTTTCTTCATAAATAACACTAGTGATCCCCCAAGGAGATGTATTAGGTCAAATGAAACCTTTTTCTTACAACTCTTTCAACTATTTCTTTAATTCTTATAACTCCACTACTAGTAAGGTGCCACTCCTAGTAAGGTCTTAATATTAAAATCAACTTCTCTATGTGGTGGCAAATTAAGCAAATCATCAAGAAATACTTTTAAAAACTCTCTTATTATAGAAATGCATGTTAACCTTAGATTAGGAACACTGGTGTCCACTATACTAACTACAAATGCATCACAACTTTTTTTTTTTAAAATTAATTGAAATTCTTGAATACTTGAGGTTAAACAAGTGGGAATAGTTTTGTGCACTCTAACAATTATAACTCTTTAATTGTCCTTAAGATTTGATTTTCAACTCTTTAGTATGACAATCTAGAAAATCCATACCTATAATAACATCAAATTCCTTAAAGTTCATCAATATTAAATCTGCAGTCAATACAACAGCACACACTAGCACAGTACAATTTTTATACACTTTGTTTATACTTATGTCATGAACATTCTCCCTACAACTTCTTGACGCTCTCCTCCAATCACACCTGCCATTGGGTTCTTGGCTTATATGGTCTGATTGTTTATTAGTATAGTAAGTAACCATTTAGGTCCTTAACACTCTCCAAAATAAGTTCTTCTATGAATATTATAAATTAGGGCAACACCTCTCCCCATTATGTCAATGGGTCATTTCCTACCATTTAAGCCTTCAAAACCACCATAGTTACCTCTATTAGATGTTATTAATACTAGTCTATTAAGTTGGCTCTATCCTTCATGTATTTGATTATTAATACCTCTTTAAAACCTTGATCCACTAGACAATGTAAAACCACTCCTTTTTGCTGCCCTATTGAGTTTTCCACTTCATCATACATAACTTCACTTTCTTTTAACCTCAATTGCATTCTTCTCTTAGATCATCTCCTTAGCTCAAATAGTTACTGCTAATCATGTAGTATAATTAGTTGGTTTAACTGTTAATCGATCTTAAATTTAACCTTTGTCCCTTGTCAAACTTTTAGCACTTTAATTCCTCTGTAGCCACAAACTTTAGGGCATATATCGAGAGTTTTAACAAATTATACCTCATAATATGCAATCATTATATCATTATGCTTCAGTTAGAAAACTTCATCTTCCTTTTATCTAAGTATATTCCTTTAGAAAATCATCCAGGTCAATGTCATCAATTGAGTAAAGCTATTTGGAATGGTCTCCCACAAATCCAAGGCATTCTTTTAAAGCAAAGATATTGCATACTTCAACTTTATTCTAGGATGCATTCAAGCCTATTCAAGATTCTTTCAATTCTTTTAAGCCACTCTTCAGCTTAGTAAAATCCGTAGTGCCCTCAAAGTTAATTACCCTTTACTTTTTCAATCTATCGTAATTTCCATCTATAGCAAGTCCTGCATAAGCTTTTTATTGCAAATCTCTACATCATCTCAATAAATTGTATGATATTTAGGTTTACACCTGTGGCTGGATTATTTCATCACATCTCAAAATTCTATACAACATGGTTAACATGCTCACATGCATGAACAGACTCAACAAACTCATCTCTAATCTCTGGGCTAGTATGAACTCTATCATGTGCATCTGTACTCCTATATATCACATTCATATTACACATGTCTACACAATCATTTATCCGCTCTGATACCACTAAAATGTGACATCTCATTTACTAATCATTAAAATTCTCTTAATCTATCCATTGTCATTAAAAGACCTGATTTCAATTATGTTTTTCTTACACAATGTCTCTTGTTCACAACATAGTAACTATTTACAACAAAGTATACATGGCTAAACAAACTAAAGTACTAATAGACTGCATACTGGTCCAACCCCTATTAGACTACTAGACAACAACTTCGAAATGTAATTGGATGCAATCTTTAGTCTACTCTTCCTGAAATAAAATTTAATGCAAAAAAGTGAGCTTACATACTCAGTAAGTAAATGCATAACGATACTTTAATCTCACATAACATAACAAACATTTAAATATTAATAACTCATTGTCATATCAATGCACGAAATAAAAAGTTTTTACTCTTAAATGCCACATAGGCTATCAATATCATTGCCACAAAGTCTTTCATTTTTGGTTGTCACATATGATCCTAAACAGTTAAAAATTACGCTTGTATGCCTATTACAATAAGACAAAATCATGGTGTTTCATTTATATTGGTTGGAAGTTCACTTTTCCTCTTTTAACCCTTATTTTTCACTCCTTAAGCACCTTCATCCATCTCTTAATCCCTATATGCTCCTTATACTTTTAAACAAGATCTAAAATACCATTATTTATGATACTATAACATGCACACAACATAAGATAAATTGTCTTGCAACCATACAAGCAATACATATATGTTCAAATGTCCCAAATGTAATACTGCAAGTGTCATCGTCGTGTTTCTACAATTCATATGTCTAAACAACTATTTATCCAATGCATATATTCAAATATAATGTAATTAAAATGCATATGATTTAGGTTGACGATGTTACAAGATGTCTCACATCACTACCATAGACATTCATTGAAGTTGCTTATGGTGGAACCTATCGCGTGTTACCCTGAGGACTTATATGGATTGCATCATCTTGTTTGCCATGGCTTTAGACATGTTTTATGACCCAGCTCGCGTGCATTAACAATTCAGTGCTATCCAAATCGAGGTTTAGTTCCTTCCTACATTTGTGGAGAAGGTTATTTATCCCAACATTTCTTGGTTGGAGATAAGATTAAATGGGCTAGCTATCGCATCTATGACAACTACACTGGCTAGGATCAACAACCTGATGATGATGCAGACTATATGGCATGGTTACACGACTTTTAAATCTATAAGAATCACATTAGTAAATAATAGATAATGATCTTTCACTTTAAATACTATTTTGTATTTGCTTCTAGTTCAAAAACATGTATGACTAATACACTTTAATTATGCAAATGTACTTCCATATGATATTATGCTTAACATGAATCATTTACAATTCACTTACTTAGACATTAATTAATTGCATGACTTATACTTTAACATTGGCATATTAGACCACCCCGTTGTTTTGCTTGACGCCTCTACTTCACTAGTCTTATGCTCATCTATCCTTGTCTTATTTATTGTATAGCTATTATTGTCAATGGTCCTTATCGATCAATTGCACTCTTTCCACTTTTAATCTATTTATTTTTTACATTTTTATGCTTTAACTTTTGTCTAAGCCGCCCTTTTGGGTTTTCGACTTAGCGAGCTTTTCTTCTTTTTTTTATTTCTTTTTCTTTTTTATTCCTTTTATTAGACCCTAATTTTTTGCTAAGCCACCCTTTCAAGTTTTTGACTTTGTGGGCTATCTTATTTTTCTCACACCTCACATGAAATACCTCTTTAATCGATCTATGTTCACTAGCTCGATGAATTCATTCCCTTCCATATATGCCAATTTCACAACACCACTGTAGCACATTTGTTTGACCTCGTAAGGACCTTCTTACTTTGGCCTAAACTTCCATCAAGGATCTTGATTTTATGGTCGGACTGCCT
This sequence comes from Omphalea diandra, assembly GCA_949677035.1. Lineage (NCBI taxonomy): Eukaryota > Viridiplantae > Streptophyta > Magnoliopsida > Malpighiales > Euphorbiaceae > Omphalea > Omphalea diandra. Next base: position 8,577 of record CATIWR010503946.1, on the reverse strand, counting down.
TCAACACCAGATCACCAATCCTTATCATGTTTGGTTTAACCTTCTTGTTAAGTGCATGAGGCATTATATCTTGATACAACTAGATGCGATACAGGGCCTTTAATCTCTTATTCTCCTATGGACTCAATTGCTCTAGTTTACCCCTCGTCGATTGGTACTTAAGGATGTCGAACTCAGCTAATACCTATAAAGACTTCACTTCCAGCTTAATTGGCAATATTGCCTTTATCCTATACACTAAAGAGTACGATGTCATCCTAATCAACATCCTTACCATAGTTTAGTACCCTCATAAAAGGAAAGGGTAATTGTTTAAACAAATCTTTACGTATCTTTACCATATTGGCCAAGATGTTTTGATATTCTTATTAGCTGCCTCCACTACTCTATTAGCCTGTGGTCTATAAGATGACTACTTATGATGGACCACCCTGTACTTTTCTAATATACCTTTGACTTTTGCCTAAAATCAACACCATTATCTGTAAGAACATAGTATGGTAGTTTATAGCAACAAATGAGGTTCTTTTTAATGAATTGTGCAATATTTTTTTCCTTCAACTTTTTAAAAGCTTTAGCGTCTGCCCATTTTGAAAAATAATCCACTACCACTACAATATGCTTATACCAATTTGTAGAAGCCAACCTAATTTCTTTGATCACATTGATGTGCCATGCTAGAAATAGCTAAGGTGAAATTCTACAACTCTATTGGCGACAAATGACTGAGGTTACCATGAATGTAACATTCGTGACAACTCCGAACCTTCTAAATACAATAATGCTACATAGTAGTCTAGTAATATTCCAACCTCATAATTTTCTTTGCAAACATCTGGGGACCACAAACTCCTATATGCACATGTTCTATGATTCTACCAACCTTTTCTTCTGCCATACATTGCAAATGAACTTTGTTGAGTATTCTCTTATACATCATTACATCGTAGAGCGTAAATTGTGAAGGTAACCTCCAGATTACATCTTCACCCTTTTTTCAATTTGCTAAGATATTTGCCACTTTCTAAATACCTTTGTGTATCAAAATATCAAGGGTGATTCTCAATTAACACATGCATTACTCTTGTATCCTTATAACATGACACCCTAAATTGAAGCTTAATAAATGGCTATATGGGCATCACCTCTAGCCCATCCAAAATAGAGACTATAGTGGCCAAGGCATCAACCATTACTTTTTCTTCCCTCGACAAATGATATAATATGACTTTTTAAAAACTCCACATGAACCTCTTTATATGTTCCCAATATGGTCTTAAGTGTTATTCCATTAATTCCCATTTGTTCCTTATATACAAAATTATCAATAGTAAGTCCATGAACACCTCCACTATCTTCACTCTTATTTATCTCAAGAGGTCAATACCATGTTCCAATGCTTCATTTTTGGCCATATTATTGGTGGCTTTATAATCTAACTTATTACCTATAGGGAAAAGCTCTACTTTCGATGAGATCAAAATTACTGTTACACCTACCGTTTTCTTATTTACAACTTTGTCAAAATTTATCTTTCGGCCTTGGGGCTCAATTGCTCTTAACCCTTCTTTTGGGAATTGTGAAGGTTCAAATTCTCCTTCTTTGAAAGGTTGTTATACTAAGTACTTTGAAATTACCTAACCCTTAATCACTTTCTTAGGTACATATTTAATATCAAATTTAATTAACAAGATCAACCACTTTGCTAATATCATAATCAGGGAAAGGGCCTCATGTAAGTGCTTAACCAGGTCAAGCCTCAAAACCACTTTTGCAGAATATGTCTACAAGCAGTGCCTTTTTTGTTGATCGCATAAACCAGTCCTAACGAAGTTTTTTCTACCTATTTGTACTTCACTTTATATGGCAGTACCTTCTTACTAAGATAGTACACTACATATTCATTCCCTGTTCCATCTTCTTGAGCTAACATTGCACCAACAAAGTTATCTTCTAGTGTTAGATACAAAATTAGTGCTTTTCCTATTTGGTAGCTTCAGCACCGAAGGATTAGTCAAATATTCTTTTATTTTCACAAAAGCATCATGATAATGCTTATTCCACTTTACTAGTTGTTCCTTCCTTAATAACTTAAAGATCAACTCATAATTGGGAGTGAGCCCTACTATGTACTAGTTATTATACTGTTAGTAATCTAGAAAGGCCTCGGTTCTCCTCCTATGATTTAGGTGCATGCATATCCTTAATTACCTTTGCCTTATATATGTTTACTTCAATTCCCTTTTTGCTGACCATGTACACTAACAACTTTTTAGAGGTGACCCCAACCACACACTTCTTTAGATTTAACCTTAGGTTCTTCTCTTCAACCTTCTTTAAGAATTTCTTTAAAGCTTTAAAGTTCCCTATAACATCCTTATCCATATTCATTGACATTCTTACATAAGCATATTAATTGCATAAATGATTTGCAATCCCACATAAACATAAGCATTAGATAAATTATCATTTTGATATGTGAATTGGATAACCAGGATGATGACACTTGGACTATTGCATTTAGGACACTTGAACATATATGTAATGTTTGTGCAGTTACATGGAAAATTATCTTATGTTGTGTGTATGTTATAGTATCATAAATAGTGGTTTTTATAGCTATTTTAAAAGTATAAGGAGTATATAGAGATTAGAAGATCGATGAAGGTAATGAAGGAGTGAACAATAAGGACTAAAAGAGGAAAAGTGAACTTCCAACCAATGGAAATGAGATACCATGGTTTTGTCTCATTAGAACAAGTTTACAAATTGAATTTTTCATCTTTTAGGAGTAGAATATAAAGGATAAACGTGAGGGGCAGCAGAACAAAGAAAGAGCTAAAGAAGAAAGAGAGGAAGAAGAAAAAGAAGAAGAAAGAGAAGAGTGAGTAACCTAGGAGGAATCCTATGCTTTTATGTTTTGGGAAAATAGTTAAGTTAATTTTTCTTTTCCCATGTGAAATTACTCCCTCATGACATGTTAATCATGCATGGTTACTAAGAATTATATAGTAATTTGAGGTAGAGGTCATGTATGAAGGTTGAAGCTCAAAAGAAACAAGAGTTATTTGTGCTGGTTTTATTGTTAGAGCATATTTTATACCTTACAATTTCATAACCCTAGAAGAGGAATTAGGGAAAGTGTAAAATATGAAAGTTGTACCCTTATGCCTATATAAATACATATAAAACATTTATATTTAATTTGGTATGTGTGAGGAGATAAAGCTCATTTATTTGGGTTGGTCACAACCAACTGAAATCACCTCAGTCTTTCTGTTTTCATATATTTTGATGACTTTATGTGATGATTTAAACAAAGTGCAAAACATGGAATTTTTAGGGTTTATCCCCTCTAAATACCTATAAAACAGTTTTGCTTGATTTGTTGTATGGAAAGAGATTTGGAACATTGATTGTGACTGACACTGAACCTAATGAAACCTTACATGTCTTTTAATTCTATTTCCAAGAATTTAATGGCCATAAATTTGAAATTTGATAATATGCCAAACTTTAAAGTTTTATATTTATATATCATCTACATTTCTGTAAAATAGTTTTGTCAAATTTAACATGGTTGTTAAGATATTGCACTTTCATCATGACTGATTGTCAACATGGTGAAAACCTACTCACTCAGAGATTGGTCATTTGATTTGGTAACTTTATATACTGAATTAGACAATGAGTTAAACATGAAAAATGTTCCTTTATGTGTTTTGTAACTTTTGATAGATCATTTTTGCAATTCGATTCGTACAATTTGATAGATACCCAAGAATGTAACACCTACTCAAACTGAGATGACATTAAAATAGGGCAAAATTCAAAAATTCATCCCATTTTCAATATGTTTTATATTAAACTTAAAATTGAATATGTTATGTCATTATTTGTATAGTTTATTTGAAAAAAAAATAGAGAATTTTGTCCTTTGGATAGTGTGTCTAAAGTTATTGCTATAAGAGTATAGCAAGGTCAGATTGTCATATAAGGAAAATATAAATAAACACTAGGTCTACTTGCTTGGATTATGCCATAGTTGCATACTAAGCATTCATAATAATTTTGACATACTTATAACCATGTATGTATCAAATTTTAGAATCTCAAAACTTTGAGGAAGCCCTAGAGAGAGAACAAGACCTACCATAAAGGTTGATCACATCAAAAGTGAATAAAAACCATAATTAGATTCTAATGTGCATGTGTGATAATTTTATGATATGATTATGTTCTATTACATGTATATGTGATTGAAATATTACATTTTTCATATGAATACAGGTCAAGTGAGAATTATATACTCTTAATGATTACTTGGTATACCATTGTGAATGAACTTTTGCATATGAAACTAAAAGGATGTTGTGACCAGCTTGTTAAACACTTGCAAATCACTTGAAAAATGGATTAATATGACCTATTGCACATGTTATTGATCGAATGATTCACTTATTATATGTTGGCCAGCAAAATCAAATGTCACTTGAATCACATGAATTCTAGGAGTAGTGTTTGCCTTGTAAGGTCATGAAAAAAATCAATCTATTGCATTTGCACTTTTATAGTCAATTGTTATACTTGTAATGTATCTTGATGATATTTGATTGTTGGTTGTGCCATAAGAATGTGATTATTTTTTTTATTTATTAAGTCGCGACTCACCAAATTACATTTATGTTTTTCAGATATTGAAGCATAAGGTTTGGGTACTTTGTGCATAGAGTTTTACATATAAACACATGGACACAGGTCGTCAACTGAATTTCAACTCTTTCTCTCTCTCCTTGTGTTATGTACATATATCTAGATAGGAACCAGTTTATAGTAACTAGCCTTGAACATTAGTTAACATATATGTACACTAAATACATGTTAGATTGTGTATGTATGATGAATAAACATTTATGCATATATATTTTTAGACATGAATGCTATGAATAATAAATGAAAGTGGTCGTTACAGTTTCTGAAATCAGAGCAGGGATAGGTTTCGCCAGGACATACTGTAACGACCCTTTTAGTTCCATGTGCAAGTGCTTATTCACAAATGATATGCGAAGTAATCATTAAGAGCATTTGATTCTCACTTGGCTTGTATTCCCATGTAACATGTAACAATTCAATCATTCTCACATAACTTATATTCTTATGTAACATGTAACAATTCAATCATATATACATGTATTATAACATAATCATATCATAAAATTATCACATACACATATTGAATCTAATTATGGTTTTTACTCACCTTTTGATGTGACCAACCTTTATGGTAGGTTTGGTTCTCTCTCTATGAATTCCTCAATGTTTTGAGATCCTAACATTTGATACATACATGATTATCAGTATGTCAAAATGATTATGAATGCTTGGTATGCAACTATGGCATGATTCATGCAAGTGGATCTAGTGTTTATACATATTTTCCTTATATGGCAGCCTAAGCTTTTCGTACTCTCGTAGCAATAACTCCAGATATACTCATTTAAATGACTTGATACTTTTTTTCAAACAAACTAGACACATATACACAAAAGATATTCAAATTTCAAGCAATATCAGATACACAGAAAATGTGGTGAATTTTTGAATTTTGCCCTGTCGCAATGTCATCTCAGTGTGAGTAAGTCTTACATTCTTAGGTATATCTCAAATTGTACAAATCCAGTTAGTTACAAAACATGTAAATAAACATTTTACATGTTTTACTCATTATCTAATTTAGACTATAATGTCATCAAAACAAAGGACAAATCTCAGGGTGAGCAGGTTTGTAACAAGTTGACGAACAATCATGATAAAGGGACAATATCTTAACAACCATGTTGGATTTGGAAAAAATATTTCACAAGTACATAGATTAGTTATAAATATACAACTTTAAATTTTGGACCATCATCAAATTCTGAATCTATGGGCATCAAATTCTTTGAAAACAAAATTAAAAGAAATATGAGGTTTCATCTCGGTACAGGGTCAGTCCCAATCAATGAACCATATCTCTTTCTACACATAAAATTAATCAAAACTGATTTAAAGTTATTTAGAGAAGATATAAAGCTACAAGTTTAATGTTTTTCACTTTGTCAAAATCAGAATATAAGGCCATCAAAATATAAGAAAACAGAAGACTAAGATTATCTCGGTTCGTATTTGACCCAGTCCTACTGAAGGAGCCATATCTCCTCACACACACAGAATAAATAAAAATGTTTCATATGCATTTATATGAGACATAAAGCTACAACTTTTGCATTTTCACTTTCCCTAATTCCTCTCCTATGGTTACGAAATTGTGGGTGCAAAATTTTACTCTAACAACAAAACCAATATAATCAACTCTTGTTCTCTTGGATTACAACTTCCATCCAAGAGATCTACCTCAATTACTCCAGAATTCTCCCTAACCATGCATGAGTAACATGTTATGAGAGGTTAATTTTAGTTGAGAAGAAGATAAATTAACTTACCTATTGTCCCAGAATCAGAAAACCTTATGATTATGTCCTAGGTAGCTCACTCTTCTCCCTCTCTTTCTTCTTCTTCTTCTTCTTCTTCTTTCTTTCTTTCTTTCTTTCTTTCTTTCTTTCTTTCTCTCCTTTTTCTGTTGTATTTCATCATTCTCCTCTCTTACCAGACCCTAATGGTTTATATTCTTATTTTAAATAATACATAAGATTGTGGGCTGGTTTCTTATTGGTTGAAAGTTAAAAGTTTTGCTTTTAGTCCCTCTTCTTCACTCTTTAAGCACTTTCATCCATCTTTTAATTCCTATATGCTCCTTATACTTTTAATTCAACTATAAAACACCATTATTTATGATACTATAACATACACACAACATAAAACAATTTGTCATGCAACTATACAAACACTACAGATATGTTCAAGTGTCCCTAAATGCAACGATGCAAATGTCATTGTCGTGCTTTTACAATTCACATGTCTAAATGATTATTTATCCAATGTATATGTTTATGTGGGTTTCATATCATTTATGCGATGAATATATTCATGTGATAATGCGAATGAATGTGGATAGAGATGTTACATTTCTTCCCCTCTTATTAATAGTTTTATCCTCAAAATTCAATACCTGTAAACAAATATGGATATTATTGTCTCATGTTCTCTTTGGTTTCCCATGTAGCCTCTTCTTATGAGTGGTTTCTCCATAACACCTTAACTAAAGGGATTTATCGATTTCATAATTGTTTTGTCATATAACCAATGATTTCCACTGGCTTTTTAATGTAACTTGCATCATCTGCAATTGTTATCGCTGGATCCCTAAGTACATGTATAGGATGATATCGATACTTCCTTAGCATACTCACATGGAATACATAATGAATCTGAGCCATCTCTGGTGGTAGTGCTAGGCTATAAGCTAATGGACCGATTCTTTCTTAGATCTCATATGGTCCTATGTATCGAGGACTTAGTTTCCTCTTATTGCCAAATTAATTATTCCTTTCCATGGTAAAACTTGAAGGAACACTTTGTCCCCTACCTCATATTCCATTTCTCTTTTGTATTGGTCTGCATAGCTCCTTTGCCTGTCTTGTGCTACTTTAAGTTTGCTCTTGATTACCTTTACCTTGTCTATAGTGTCTTACATTAGTTCTGGCCCTTTTAAAATATGCATCCCTTCTTCATCCCAATAGATTGGACTTCAACATTTTCCTCCATATAGTGCTTCATATGGTGTCGTCTGTATACTGCTATGATAATGGTTATTATAAGCAAATTCAATCAAGGCAATATATTCATCCCATGCACCTTTGAAATTTTATCACACAAGCTTGAAACATGTCTTCAAGTGTCTGAATTGTTCTTTTTGATTGCCCATCGGTCTGAGGATGAAAAGCAGTACTGAAACTCAACTTGGTACCCAAAGCCTGTTGCAAACTAACCTAAAATCGAGATGTAAATATTGGATCTCTATTTGATACAATGGACACTGGAATGTCATGTAATCTGACAATTTCATCCACATATCTCTTAGTTAAGTGCTTAAGTGAACTACCCCACCGAATAAGCAAAAAGTGAGTTAACTTAGTTAGTCTATCAATGATCACCCATATAATATCATTCTTCTTCAATGTCCTCAGTAACCCATATACAAAGTCTATGGTTATCCTCTCCCATTTCCTTATTGGAATTGTTAATGGTTTCAATTTTCCAGCTAGTGCTTGATGTTTTGTTTTGATATGCTGACAAGTCAAACATGTTGAAACATAGGCTGCTACATCTTTCTTCATTTTAGGCCACCAAAAATAAGATCACAGGGTATTATACATTTTTGTCATTCCTGGATGCATGGCATATGGAGCATTATGTGTTTATTGTAGGATTTCTCTTTGCAAGTTGTCAACACTATGCACACAAATACGAGAACCTAACATAAAGGCATCATTTTGAATATGAAAATCACCATGTCTCCCCTGTTTTACCATTTCAATCATTCGATGTAACTCTGGATTCTCGCCCTGTGCTTCTTTAATTCGATTATACAACACTGGTCTCACTTGAAAAGTGGCTATCAACACCCCATTCTTTTGT
>CATIWR010503922.1:0-12264 GCA_949677035.1 Omphalea diandra | reverse complement strand
GAATTAATTAATTAACCCAAAAAGTTAATAATAATTGATGTATAGGATCATGGCTCCATTGCGGATACCACTTGACAACTTCAATAGTTGCTCCACCTCTCCTAAGTCTTCCCTTTGCGTTCACGTTTCTTGGATGGGCGGGAGGAATCTCATGCCTGGTTATTGGAGCTCTAGTCACTTTCTACTCCTATAATTTGTTGTCTTTGGTTCTTGAACATCATGCTCAATTGGGTCATCGCCAACTTCGATTTAGAGACATGGCTAGAAAAATCTTGGGTAAGAATTGAACTACAAGACTCCCCCTCTTCTTGTTTTCTTTTATTTCGTTTTGATTTTTCTTATTAAAATTAAAGTGTATAGCATAATAATAATCGATACAACTATAAAATTGTATGTTGATATAAAAAAGAATTTCATAATTTTTTTAGTTATAATCAAGAAAAATTACTAGATGTTAAATAATAAGTTGAATAATGTGGCCTTAAAGAAAATTTCATGTGAATTTGTTAGTTTTTTAATCTCCTAATGCACTTGAATTTTACAAATTAGAAGGGATACCTCTCTATGCACGTGTGAGATATGTGAAGGAGGCACAATTTATTGCCAACCTAACTCTCTCAATAATGATAGAGAGAATTGATTTTTTATTGCAAATACCTAACAAGATTCAATCAAGGGAAAGTCTGAATTTAGCTTGGGTTCCAAACCCATCCCTTGTATTAAAAGTTCTAATACATTGTACTCCGTGGCCTGTTTAATGAATATTTAATTAAAGTTGACCAAAGAAAGATTCGTGACGATTAATTGTCGTATTCAGAATCACCTGTACTATAAATTGATACATATTGATTGACTTCGTCGGCCTTGTTCGAAAAATTCTGCAATTAGAAGTAACCCCTTTAGTCCCCACAGCACAATATGCCAAATTATTGGTGCATGTTGGCAATCGTAAAATTGACAAAATTGGCATAATCCATCCATTAATAGTTGGTGCACCAGTGCTTGTGGTGGTCGTGAACACCACCACCATCAACAAAATTGAAAATAATTTAGTTCCTTTTTGCTTAAAAGATCTTTTTTTTAGGAAATCAAAGGGACTTATTCAATAATCAATATTTGGTGGTTCTATAACTTAAGATTTTAGAGTTGTCCTTAAAATGTTATCTTTACATGACAATTTAGTTGTTTTTAATTAAAAAAAATTTAGAGAAAAAATATTAAGAAATTTTGAATAGTATATGACAGTTGAATAACATTTCATTTGTTTTCTCCCTTGAAAATGAAAACCACTTAATTACAAATTGTCCTTGTGGTTACATTTTCTTCAATTAGGGAAGTGGGGGTCCCATGATGAACACTAATTTTTTTTTTTTTTGAGATAATGATGAACACTATTTGGCATAATGGGTCTAGTGTTGACGTCACATGAGGTAACATGCAGATTATAGTTGTTCAAAGAAAATGTAGATATTTTCTGGACCATATAATATTAATTTAATTTATATTTATATGATGATTGATTAGCTTGGTTTTTTTATTTTTTATTTTTTTATTTTGGAAAGAGATTAGCTTGGCTTTTATAACATGTGAAAAGGAGTACTAGGATTTGAATTCTTTGGATCCCAAAATCCTATTAATAAAGATGAGTGAATCTGAAGTCGATAAAATCTGCCAATGATAACAAATTGCACATTTCTTTGGTCAACATACAAAATTTACTACTAAACACAATTTGTATATGAATTGAAACTAATATACATTTTTCCAACACATCATTATTAGCACGTAAACATCTAAATCACGTTATTAGATTTGTTTAGTAAAACATTGACCACTTTTTAGGATTCGTATGAATGAATTTGAGTTAATTTTTTTACTAGCATAATTAAGTAATATCGTCACTAAAATTTTTCATATACAGGTTATAAGTTATTTTTTTTAGAATAATGAAGATATTTTTATTTAAAGACATATAGTATCTATAAAAGAAAATATTTATATGATATAGAATATCAATAGAAAATTGATTATCAGCCATGCTAATAACAACATATTGACTCAGATCACATCAAGTTTCTTTTGCATTTTTATTAATTTCAGTGAGATGTAATATAAAACTCATAAAATATTTTAAAACATATCTGAGAGACGATATTTAATAATATATCATTTATACTATTAAATAATTAATCTTGAATCACTTAAACTTTTTTTAAAAAAAGATAAAAACTCTAAAAAAAAGATAAAATAATAAATCTAAATAAAAAATTTAAAAGAGAGATAAAACAAATAAAAATTAATAAAACAAGGTAAAAATACTCATTTTATTATAAAATAAAGATAATGAATATGAAAGGGATCTGCTACCAGTAACTTATCCATGGTAGTCTAAAATTTTAAAAAATATATATCTTCAAAGAAAAAAAAAATGAGAAGCCTAGAAATTTCAAGCAGTGGCTGATTTCCTTGGGGAAAGTGCATCTCGGCAGGTGAATTTTGAATTTCATCCTACACATTCATGATTAATATAATATGTGTTATTGATATCAAGATCCAATTTTCTTTGGTTTTGTAGGGCCAAGATGGGGCCGGTATTATGTGGGTCCGATTCAGTTCATGGTGTGTTACGGTGCTGTTGTTGCTAGCACACTTCTTGGAGGCCAATGCTTGAAGGTACATGGTAAATTGTTAAAGAAGAGAGGTGTCGGTGTTTGAACTCCTAACTTTCTGTACCCCGAAATTTATACTCTTAACACAAATTATTAAATTTCAAGTTGCTTTTAATTTTTCGAAAATGTCATAGAATGAGACATTTTAATCTTTTTTTTTTAATTTATTTTGGAATGCAGGCCATTTATTTGCTATCAAAACCAGATGGGACTATGAAGCTTTACGAGTTTGTGATCATATTTGGATGCTTAATGTTGATATTAGCGCAAATCCCATCATTTCACTCTCTTAGGCACATCAACTTGATATCATTGATTCTATGCCTAGCTTATAGTGCCTGTGCCACTGGGGGTTCTGTCCATATTGGTATGAGTTAAAGCATAATTTTCATCTTATAAATGAGCACTGTGGTAACTTATGAAGCAAGAACACAAATCCAGAATATGCTTACGACACAATACTCTTGAAATTAAAGTGTTAGTGCTTCATAGATGGTATCAATCTTTGATTCTATATTTTATTTGAAATCAAATTTTGTGCTTGTGCCAAGTAATAACGATGAACATTATTATTCTTATCTAGTCTGGTTCATGTTGATTTCATAGGAAATTCATCTAGGGAATCCAAGGACTACTCTATAAATGGGAACACAGAAGACAAGATTTTTGGAATCTTTAATGCCATTGCCATCATTGCCACAACGTATGGTAATGGGATCATCCCAGAAATTCAGGTGTGGATAAATCCAATCCCCTTCAGGTATGTACTAATTGTAACAGTTGAAAAGTTCAATTTAATGAACTGAAATGGTTGCAGGCAACTGTAGCAGCACCTGTGAAGGGGAAGATGTTCAAGGGACTATGTGTGTGTTATACTGTAGTTTCAGTAACATTCTTTAGTGTTGCCATTTCTGGCTATTGGGCATTTGGTAACCAAGCTGAAGGTCTCATCCTTAGCAACTTTGTAACTAATGGGCAGCCATTGGTGCCTAAATGGTTTGTTTTGATGACCAATATCCTCACTATTCTCCAATTATCAGCAGTTGCTGTGGTAAGAATTCTCCATTTCATTTCCAGTAATAGTAGTACATTTCTCTTAAAGTTTTATTACATTGTCTTATAATTACATGCTCTGTAATGACAGGTTTACTTGCAGCCTACAAACGAAGTGTTGGAACAAACATTTGCAGACCCGACAAGTAAAGAATTCTCTGCTCGTAACGTTTTTCCAAGAATTGTGTCAAGATCATTGTCTGTGACAATATCAACTACAATAGCAGCAATGCTTCCATTTTTTGGAGACATCAATTCATTGATTGGAGCATTCGGTTTCATGCCTCTGGACTTTATCTTGCCTGTTGTGTTCTTCAACTTGACATTTAAACCATCGAAGAGAAGCCTTGTTTTCTGGTTGAACATAACTATTGCAACTGTTTTCTCAGCAATTGGGGTTCTGGCAGCTGTTGCAGCAGTTAGACAAATAAGTCTTGATGCCAAAACTTACCGGTTATTTGCTAATGTTTGATCGCTTGTACATTTGCAGGCTGCAAATGAGAATTTTTTTTCCCTTACAGACCAAAGGGCTGATTAATAAAGTATGATAAGAGAAATTACACAAACAGTAAAGACCTAAGAATCCCAAGTCCCACATTAATGTATGGGGATGGAGATCTTCATATCTTGGGAATGCCAGAAATGACTTCTGGTGGTGATATTCTTATGTCTGAAATAGGCTTTGTGGTTGTAATGTTAGCAGCAGCTTCTCCATTTGTGGGTTATAAAAGTGCAGATGTTGCTGGTGTAGTGCAATCGTCTACATAGTCTGTACTTACTATTTCTAAATTGCCAATTTAAATTTCAGCGGCTGCTGAAGATTCAGCCATATGCCTGTATTTGAGGCCCCTAATTATATTCTGCTTGAAGCTGGCGACAATCAGCTAACAAATGGAAACAAAGTAGCCGATGTAATGAAGCATGTCATCAAAAAGGTGCAGAACAAGAATAATGCATTCTTATTCATGAATTTAAATAACGGCCGTTACGTATTTTGACCTTTCATTATCATTATTATCGTTATTTAATGGTCAAAAATTTTTTGTAATCTATAACGGTCATTACGTAATGGTAACAGCTGTTACATAACGGACCATATTTTTTAAAATTTTTTTTATTTTTTTCTTCCATTTTATATACGTCAAATCAAAACTCAACTAACTTATTTTTCAAGAATTTTCATAAATTGATTCAAAAAACTCAAAAAAAATTTAAAAAGTGAAATTTATATTTATTAATTAGGTGTAAGTCATAGTTTTAGTGACTTACAAAAGTATTTTTAATTGGCAATATTTTGCAATTTTTTACGTAAAAAGTACATAGTGGTTTGCCGTTATCGTTACGTTATGACCGCGATAACCCTGTTATCGTTACACATGACAGTGACTGCAATTTAAATCCATGTTCTTATTTGAGATATATGTAGATATATAATATTTTTTATTCAAAATTTAATGATGTAATATTATTAATGTTAATATACCTAAACCAATGATAAAATTATTTTTGTTCAAAAATTAATAATATAATATTATTAATCTAAAATATATGTGAACTAATGATATGTTTAAGTGATTGAATATTGTACAAACCAAGACAATAATGAAGCAAGAGTCACAGTGTATGTTCCTAGAAGAAACAAGGTTCTGTTTTGTTGATCATATTTCCTTTCGTTCAGTCAGAATCAAAATTTTGTCAGAGCATTATTCATTGGGTAAACTTATTCCTCTAAAATAAGAAGGGGAAACATACTCATTGAAATGTAATGATGCCCAAACAAGTCTAATAGGCAGTAATTAGAAAGTACATTTTTATTTTTGTACACATAGGCTTTAGAAATTGCTAGTTGCCTAGTTTTTCATTGAGGAGGATTTACATATCCGTAAGCTTCAAAGATGGCTTGAGTAATGGTTAGAATGATAAGGATTAGAGCAGCTAAAGCTGAGATGAATGCCTATGGACTATCAAAATAAGTATATTTGAACCCTGCCTATATGACATGCCAATCATTCCTATAGTAGTCATTCACATCCTCAAACACCGTTGCTAGATAACTCCTTTCAATATCGAAATAAGTTTCTTTCCCTACCTCATTGAAGAATTTAACAACTTCTTTATCAGTTCCAAAGTAATTCTCAATAACTCTGTGATTGCGCAAGTACCCTGGATCCATAAGCGTGTTGATGAGGCAGCCCATGAAAGTAACATATGATGTGAAGTGGCTTGAGCAATACTTGTAACATTGTTCAAATGCTACACAATTGAGTAAGAATGAGCTAGTGAAATCATCTATTAACAATGGTGGGATTTCAAGTATTCCATTAGGCCTAAATTTAATGTCTAGGAAGCTCTCTGCGGTCTCGATAGGTCGCTTGAACTTGATCCCAGCTGCTTGTAGTTTCTCAACTGGTTGGATCAATTGGCGATAATCTTTACGAGCAGTGGCAACTTGCTTAGTCGACGGGATGAAACTCAAACGAAAAAAATCTAGCAAATGTTTCCCATCAAGGCATACGTAGCGTGGATTTCATCACCCCTCTGTAACGAATAATCAAAGAATCCTAAGGTGAGTTTTGCCAGGGACGGACTATCTGGTAAACCTGACTTTGAAAGATAAGAAGAAAGAAAGGAATTTGATTCTCTAGCTTAAGAAGATCCCTCATTATAGTATAAAATCTCCATGGCAGAATGAAAAGTGGATCATCAAAATCAGCTTGAACTAACCTTCCAACTATGCGGAAGAGCTCAATAATGAAGCATCCATCAAGAACCATCATTTTAATGAACTCGTGTTCGTTATATTTATTAGTACTATCTGAATAACACTCCCTTATCTCAATCTTCTTCTCTGCTATGGCCATATAGAAGTCATGGAGACTAACACCGTACTTTTGTATTCGAGCAAGAATAGCATCAAGAAATCGTTGTTTATGATCTTGAATCATCTGGAGGCGTTCCTTTCCATGTTGGTAGGGGCCAATTGAGACTATTTGCGGTTGAAAGGCCTTGGGATGAATTTCCATAAGGCTTTGAGGCACTCGAAAGATTGAACAAAAGCTCTTACCAGCTGTTATATTCAGCAACACCTCCCCAGTGATTTTTCCTGTTGAGTTTGGCCATTTCTTGTCTTCACGCTTTGGGATGATTTGAGAGTCTCCATTGCCAGGGTTTTGGTTGTTGTCGAGCAATGGTGGAGTCAGAATTTTGAAAAATGTTTCCACTTTAGATGAAGCATCAGGAGACAAAACAATAAACGTACAAATTGAAAGCATCCTATCAAATATGAAATAACTGCACAATTTATGAAAAGCAAAACCAATGAGATTCTAACAACTTGTAGGCCTAATGGCTCTCTCTCTCACTCTATATATATATATACGAGTCTTTTTTTGAAAATGAGAAAAAAAAAAAACTTTTATATGCTTTTTACTCTTTTTATTTTGTCTAATCCATTAAATATCAATCAATCAATATATATAATTAATTTCGATCTTAAATTTAGTTTCAGAAAAGTGATTATCATTTGTTAAATAATTATATTAACAACATAATATTTTTAATAAGTGGCAACATAATTTTTTTTTTTATTTTGTCATATGAAAAGTAAACTAATAATTAAGCAAAAAAAAAAAACAATATAAAAAGTTTTTCACATAAAAATAATTTAAGAAACTTAATAATATAGAAATTTTCACATCTATAATAACAAGTATTTAATTTTCTATAAAATAAAAAATAAGATACAAAAAATAAAAAGCAAACAAAAAATAAAAAGTGAAGCTACAAAAATTTTTTTACCTATCAATTATATTGTCATTAAGTTTATTGTATTAATATGATTATAATTATAATTTTTATTATTTTATTTATTAAAAAACGTCTAGTTAAACATTAATTTTTATAAAATAATATAAATTTTAATTATATATTAACTTTAATCATTTAATTACTTAGCTAATTATTTAAAATTTACCACTAATTCTGTAATTATTTTTTGATTTCTCCCTCCTGCTTTCCTCTTTCTTCACTGCGGCCACCAATATTCATACCCAAATCACTACTTTCCTTTCCGATCCCATGTACAAATAAATTAGGAAAATTTAAATATAAACTTTATTATTTTTCTCCTTTTATCCAAATGAAATTAAATTTAAAAAATAAATCAAATTTGATACTTGTGGAATATTTTTTTACTAAATCTGACGATTTCTTCAATTCATCACCTGATATATTGATCGTACGTTGAAAAGTTTTAGACATTCGATTTTTCTAAGACATAATTTTAGTGGAGATGAAGTCGAATGCTCGACAACTAGGTATTAAAACACAAATTATTATTCATAAAAATATTAGTAAAATAATAGAAATAAAGATCATTGCTTATTTTGAAATGAATAAACAAAATTAAACTTTTATTATTTTTATAATTTTATCATGGTTTCAAATCTTAAATGAAATTAAACTTGAAAATAAGTCAAAATTTGAAACTTACAGACTATTTTGTGCTAAATATCATGATTTCTTCAATTCACTAGAGGCTCGGTCAAATGATTGAATTTTTGGTAGTTTTGTTGAATGGCTAGACATTCAAACACAAATTATTATTCATAAAAACATTAGTAAAATCATAGAAACAAAGATCATTATTTATTTTAAAATAAAATTAAACTTTCTTATTTTAATAATTTTATCACAGTTTCAAATTCCAAATGAAATTAAACTTGAAAATAGTCAAATTTTGAAACTTATAGAACACCTTTGTATTAAATCTAATGATTTCTTCATTCAAGGGAGGTGAAGTCAAGTGCTTCAACAATTGCTGTAGAGCTATATATTCAAACACAAATTATTATTTATAAAAGCATTAGCAAAATCATAAAAAAAAAAATGTCACTGTTTACTTTAAAAAGAAATTAAAATTAAGTCAGACTTTTTTATTTTTATAATTTTAGCACTAGTTTAAATTTTAAAAACTTCAAAATAAGTCAAATTTTGAAACTTGAGGAACATTTGATACTAAATTTGATGATTTCTCCAACTCAGTGGAGGCGAGGTCAAATGCTTGAACTATTGCTATAGAGCTCTATATATTCAAACCCAAATTATTGTTTATAAGAACATTAGTAAAATAATAGAAATAAAGATCACTATTTATTTTAAGATAAAAAAAATTTCTTACTTTTACAATTGTATCACTATTTCAAATCTCAAATCAAATTAGCTGCAATCCAAAATTCCAGCCCTACTGAAGATGTGATCTTAGAGATGAAAGGTGTATCTTAGAAAATTGATGAAATGCTAAAAAAAAAGAAAAGACTGTGGCATCAGAGGTCTAGAGTAGCTTGGTTGCTAGACGACGATAGATGTGATCTTATGAATGAAAGATATATCTTAGGAAATTGATGAAATGCTAAAGTTAGGACTCCTGAGACTACCAAAGCGTTCAGACCCACTAGTTTGTGCAATGTTATTTTCAAATTAATTACTAAAATTATTGCTAATAGTCTTAAGCTCCTCTTGCCACAGATCATATGCGCTACTCAGTTAGCTTTTGTTCCAGGGCGACTGATAACTGATAATGATTATTAGCTTTTGGATTATTTCAACATATGAAATCAAAATCAAAAGGTAAGAAAGGTATGTTTGCACTTAAGTTAGACATAAGTAAGGCGTATGATAGAGTTGAGTGGCCTTTTCTTCAAAATGCTATGCTTAAGCTTGGTTTTCATGCTAACTGGGTTCGTTTCATCATGAACTGTGTGACTACGGTGTCCTATTCTATCTTGCTAAATGGATCTCCTTTAGAAACTTTCTATCTGAAACAGGGGTCTCAAACAAAGGAGACCGCTTATCCCGTTACCTTTTTTTTTTTGTTGTGTAGAAGGCTTTTCTTCTTTGATTAGACGGATCATCCATACTCCAATGGATCCTCTTTTATAAAGATCTTATGGACCATGAAGCTTTCCAGCTTTTCTTGATGCTCATGGGGTCGACGTAGAATGCTCAAAATCTTCATTAATTTTCAAGAGAATTAAACATGAAAAATAGACCTTCTGGATCGAGAGGCGAGTAGATGAGAGGATCACATCCTATCATATCCATGTTTACTCTGTCAATTCACTGATGCGAGCTACAGAGGAGTTGTTGTTGTTGTTGCTTCTGCAACTCCTCCTCCTCCTCCTGCATTTGATCCTGATCACTCCGACGTCGCTGATAATTTTACCGTTGATCCAAATGATGCCATAGCTGATTAGTTTTATAGTTTATTTATATTAAACATTGACATTTTTATGTGTGTGTGCATTTCTTTTTTTGTTATTATTTAAATTTATTTTAAAATAATAAATTAATATCATAAAATTGATATTGTAAAATTAATTAATATTATAAATATTAAAATTAAATATTTAAATATTAATACTAATATTTAAATTGGTATCAAATTAATATTATAAAATTAATATTAATATACTAAATATTATAAATACTAATATCATAAATAATAAATATTATAATATTTTAAAAAACCCTGAAAAGCTCTCAACCAAAAGCTAGAAAAATTAAATATATACTAATGGATTACCAATGAAATTTTTGAAATAATATAATATTCGGATTTAATTCACTAACGGATTTTCAAGGGCTTTACTGGCGGAATTGCCAATAGAATATTTTGCCGGTATTTTAGTCGGATTTTTGTACTTAATTGTCAACCATTTTTTGTCAGTAATTTTGTCATTAAGTTTGTCGACAGATGCAATTTTCGTCTGTATTTATTTATCGACCAACACTTCACCAATAGAATAATATGGTCAATGTTCTGTCAGTAAACTAAGATTATCGACGGAATTGATTCATTTGCTGATGGAATTATTTTTTTTGTATATTATATATTTCTTGTAGTAACCTAAAGCGACACTTAATATATGTTACAACAAATTCTTAGTAATAAATGGTAAATAATTTTTATGTCATTTTGTAAATATTACTTTAACTCATTAAAGTGATATTTGAAAAATATCAATTAAAATGGTGTTAAAAATGTTGTTTACAAATGTATATTGTTTATAAATGTATACCAACACTTAAAATAAATGTCGCATAAATATATAGCGATACCACTTAAGTGACGCTTACAAAAAAAAGTCGGTACAAGTCTAAAGCATAATCTTTTAGACTTTTAACAATATTTAATAAATATCATTATAGACCATTTTTTTTATAGTGTAGGCACAATTTTTGCATGATGTAATACACCAACCTAGAGAAAATTAATATGATATATGGGTAAATTTTGATTTTATTTTATCCTAATTTTTTATTTGACAATGAATTTAAATTTATGATTCTAAGTGAAAATTAAAAAAAATCAATAATTGTTGAATTTTATTTAAGCTCTAATACCATGAAAATACATACCAGTCCCCCTCTCTCTCTCTCTCTCTGTGTCAACCGTTACTGTGTATGGCTTGTAAAAAAGAAAAGTCGACCGATAGCTAGGGAAAGAGCCAATCAATAGCGGAAAATAGGAAGTTGGACTGTTAAGGAAAGGTCTTATCATATTTTAGGGAGTAGAGAGAGTCGGACAAAACATAATATATCATCATTTTCAAAGGCAAGTAAATGACTATTGACATTTGTAATTTGTTACCTACAGCCCATATATATTAGAATATATATACCTTTTCTTGAATCATTCGCTCATCTTTTTCTCTGGTTTCTCTTTTTTCATAAGCTACTATTCCCCATCTTGATAAGAGAAAAGAGAAAGAGTGATGGGTACAATAGTTGTGCATGGAGAGGATCAGCATGCTGCAACTAATAATAATAAGCTTACACAACAAGAACAAGAAGACCTTCATCTTGATGCCGGTGCTCTTTTTGTGCTCAAATCCAAAGGTATATATATATATATATATATCTTGCAAAAGAGAAATATTAGGGTTTGAACTTTTACGTTATGCGATGCAGATACATATTCGTTAGTACATAACATATACTTCTATTTCATATCTGCATTTGGTTCATTGATTTTTCTATCTTCTTCTTCCTTGCTTTTTTTTTTTTTCTTGAGTATCAATTAATCCCAAAAATAATGCTGCTTAAGAGAAAATAATGTGCATGTGTACTGCAAATATTGTTAAAAGGAAATAGGTCAATTAATTGACTAAAAAAATACGAAAAATAATGTTAAATTAGTTAAATTATATGATTCTATAAATACCAACTCTCTTTCTTCATTTCTTCTTCATTTCTCTTTGCTTTGCTATTTTGTAATCATTTATTAAATAAAATTTAAAGATCATTGCTACATAATAAAAGAATAGTATAAGGAACCTTGTAGATGCATCGCTTGCTATGTACAAGACAAAGAAAAAATGGCATGTGCTTTGACTAGTAGTACTTTATTTTGTTAAATGTGGGAATTAATTAATTAACCCAAAAAGTTAATAATAATTGATGTATAGGATCATGGCTCCATTGCGGATACCACTTGACAACTTCAATAGTTGCTCCACCTCTCCTAAGTCTTCCCTTTGCG
>CATIWR010503911.1:0-17882 GCA_949677035.1 Omphalea diandra | reverse complement strand
TATATATATATATATATATATATATATATATATATATATATATATATATATATATATATATATAGATACACACACGCACACACATATTAAACATAAAATATACATCTAATAAATATAAAAACTTATAAAACGATATTTAATTTTTCAGGTCTCATGAGAATCCACTTTAGGAGTTCTCGTGAAGACCTGCGAGGTGGGATGTAATTCCATCTCCGTCCTATGGATGAGAAAGAGCGAAAATTCTTCACTTTGTCTTTAGAAATAAATTAAGTAAAAAAAATAGTTTTTTTAAGAAAAAACTATTATATCATTCAAAATACTTATATTTTCCTTTGTGCCATCTAAAATTTAAGCAATTTCAAAAATGAGTTATCACTAATTACTTTCAAAATTGGATGTAATTAGATAAACAAATAGAATTATTACTTCACAAAACATCACTATTTTACATTTTTCAATTAATAAACTTTGATTTAGGTAAAATTTTATTATTGAAGTGAAGTTATGTTTAGAAAATTTAAGATTCTTTAAGTAGGTTTAAAGATTTAGAAATTTGAGAAAAACTATATTTTTATCGAAGTACAACTAAGTCAATTCTTTTAAATATATTTTCTAATAATTTATGTATTTTTTAATTTTCTTTCTTAAAAAATTAATTTTATAATTATTAAATTATATTTATAATGCATACACTCGTTTTAATCAATATTTTAGATTTTATAATAAAATAATAATAAATTAAAAATAATTTTAGTAAAATAGTATAAAATCGAAATAATTTTAATGAAAAATTTTATTTCATCTGGAAAAACTTATTTAACTTTTTAAGTATAAGAAAATTAGAACTTACGCGCTCTTCGAATACGAAACGAAAGAGAGAGAGAGAATCCGTCTGAAAATGTAGGGCCCACATCCTTCAAATCCTTATTTTATTCACCAAAGGGTAAAACGTTGACAAATGAACCAAAACTTTGCTCCTCCACCGTGAAAAAATATGGTGGTAAAAACGTTGCCGTTTCAGTTAAATGGAACCTACCCAACGTACACTTTGCTGTCCAAACGTCCTTGCCTGCTGCTGCCCAGTAACCTGAACTGTTGTCTGCTTCATTTCACTATTTCTTTCTCTCTTTCTTTCTGCTCCTTTAGTTTCATCATCCCTCTTTTTAGTTTTTAAGTTTCTTCTAATTCCCGGTGGCTCAAGCCCTGAGATGGAGTCGGAGATGAGCGAATCAGGTTTGAGAGCGGAGATAGATACTTCGGCACCGTTTGAGTCAGTGAAGGAGGCGGTCACCCGATTCGGCGGAATCGGTTACTGGAAACCGTCTCAACAACATAAGCTACCCGAAACTGCTAATGCTACTTCTGCTGAGGTTTGTTTTCTTCTCTTTCTTTTCTCTATTTATTAAAAATATCACTTTTCCACTGGTGAAAAAAAGAAAATGGTTGTGAAATCTGAATCGCTCATTTGTAATCAATGCGAACGGTGATGATTTATGTTTGTACGGAGTTCTGAGTTCTTGTTTCTAATCCACCATTGCAATGTTCTGTAGACTTCATTTTACCCCCAATTTTCAATTTTGCAAAACTTTGAATTTTTTTTTTAAAATTGGATTTTTTGATAGAAGAATTTCAAAGTTTGACAATGCTGATCATGTTTCGAATAATAACTCAACATTAATTCAAATTATTTCACGAAAGAGCTGGAGCTTACCCACTACCCTATTATGGTGATAGGTTCTACTTTAGACTTCTATAGGATGATTTCTACATCTCAAAATAATCATGTCCTTGTCTTCTGCTTCCACATATGTTTTCTCCTTTATCCGGATACGCTTGGTCCTTTAGTTCAGCCAATTTTTAGTTATGAGCAAAATGGAAGATACCGAGCTTGAAGTGGACTTATGGGCATGGACCTATATCATGCCTTCAAATTGAAAATGTTAAAGTCTGCTAGCTAAGGTTTTCTGCAGGCTTCGTTTTCTTATTGTCCTATTTTACTTGTGTTTTGAGAAGATTTCCTTTCGCTTTTTCTTTTTTCCCTTACTTCATATTGAATTGTATTTGTAGTATTCTACTTGTGTTCTGAGAAGATTTACTTTAGCCTAATATTTTCTTCATATTGAATTGGGTAGCATGATGTGGAAGAAGTTGACATTTCAAAAGTGGAGGAACAAGCAGCGCTGCTGGAAAAAGATTTGATTGTGAAAGAAAGGGAAACACTTGATGTTCTAAAAGAGTTGGAGGCAACAAAAACGATGGTAGAAGAACTAAAGTTAAAGCTACAGAAACAGGCATCTGAAGCCAATGTTACCGTGGAGTCAAATGCAGATGATATAAATGTGACTCCTGCTTTGGAAGAAGTAAAGATGGATGATCCTAACCATGAGAATCTTGGAACGCATAATGAAAATTTTATGGGAAGTTTGAGCTCCTGTCCCTCTTCAGCTCCTGGTTTAATTCTAATGGAGCTGAAGCAGGCTAAGTTGAACCTTTCCAGGACTACTAATGATCTAGCTGATATTAGAGGTTCTGTTGAGTTTCTAAATAAGAAATTAGAGAAGGAAAGAATTTCACTTGAAAAAGCCCGTGAGAGATTGGCACAGAATTCCTCCAAAATATCATCACTCGAGGAGGAGCTAAACCAAACAAAACTGAAACTTGAAGCAGCAAAAGATGCTGAGATTAATGGTGGTTCTGAGAACACTTTCAGTTTATCAAGGGAGCTCCAACGACTGAATTCTGAGACAGATCAGTTCAAGAAGATGGGAGAAGCAGCACAATCTGAAGTTCTAAAGGCAATATCTGACATTGAACAAACCAAAAGTAGGATAAAAACAGCTGAGATCAGGTTGATTGCTGCCAGAAAAATGAAGCAAGCCGCTAGAGCAGCAGAAGCTGTTGCTCTTGCAGAGATCAAGGCTATGTCAAGCCATGAGAATTCATCAGGAGATTCTTCAAAGAGATTAGAAGGAATTACTCTTACATTTGAAGAGTATTCATCCCTAACCTGCAAAGCTAAAGAAGCTGAGGAACTATCCAAGACTAAGGTAATAGATGCCATGCTTCAAGTTGATGAAGCAAATGTTTCGCGGATGGAAATCTTAAAGAGGGTAAAGGAAGCTACAGAAGAAGTCAAAACCACTAAGAAGGCCTTGGAGGAGGCCCTGAACAGGGTAGAGACTGCAAATAGGGGAAAGCTAGCAGTCGAAGAAGCTCTTCGTAAGTGGAGATCCGAGCATGGACAGAAAAGACGTTCAGTTCATAACTCCACCAAATTTAAGAATTCATACCCTTCTAACCATAGGAGGGATTCTCGTTTATTCGATGTAAATGGACTGAACTTAGAAAGTGATGGGTCCACACCTGTTTTGAAGCCAACCCTCTCCATAGGTCAAATTCTGAGCAGGAAGCTACTTGTGCCTGAAGAGTTCGAGACAGGATTTCCGGAAGAAAAAGGCCCCTTTAAGAGAAAGGTATCGCTGGGTCAAATGCTCAGCAAACCAAATGGTGATGTACCCTCCAATGGGAAGGTTGAGAAGGAAAGCAGTCACAAGCAGTTTTATGGAAAGAGGAAGAAGTTTGGATTTGCTCGGTTCTCACTACTACTGACAAAGCAGAGCAAGAAAAAGAAGAAGCCAACTCCAGACTTGAGGTGATTTTGAGTAGCAGTTCCATTGTTTTCCAGCAGTGCTAACTTCTAATTTCTTCTCTCTTGCTATGTTGGACTTCATATTCCTGTTTTCTAGTGTTCCTAGTTTACTTATGTAGTCGTTTCTGTTAGCTATATATGTATTATCTTGCACTGGATCATTGTAAATAACCCTTTTTAAGTCTAATCTTAAAATGGGGTGTCTATGCTGGGTTGTTTGGGATAGGTTTCTGGAACGCAATTTCGCTTGTAATTGGAACCTTTAGATATCGCCATTAAATTACAATACTGATGTGCTTGCTTAGTTATTTGTCATGCAATATCATTAAATTGCCACTTCTGACCGCATTCCAAACTTTAGAGCCATCTGCATTCATGTTCATTTTGTAGTTCAACTCACATGGGCGGATGTTGTTTCTGACGGCCAAAACGATCACGTAAAAGAAACTTCCGATATTAAATGCCTGCCTGCTGAACGTGGGTAAGCCTTGATGATGGCAGAATCAATGTTCCATGAGCGTGACATCAATGGAACATAATTTG
Organism: Omphalea diandra; assembly: GCA_949677035.1. Taxonomy (NCBI): domain Eukaryota; kingdom Viridiplantae; phylum Streptophyta; class Magnoliopsida; order Malpighiales; family Euphorbiaceae; genus Omphalea; species Omphalea diandra. The sequence goes on along the minus strand of CATIWR010503911.1, from coordinate 13,690 downwards.
TTGTTTTCGACTGTTTGAGCACCTCGAACTTCAAAATAAATAAACAAAACAGTTGTAAGCTTTTTATTTGGATTTTTCTTTGGGGTCCAATTTAATTGAATTACTTTAGACCCTATAAAGAAGCTTCTCCCCCATAACATCGATTCTAAGAAGTTCCTCAAAATTCAAGCCTTTCTTTCAGTTCTTTCTATTTCTAAGCATATTATTGATTTGGCTTTTTTTTTTTTTAAAAAAAATTATTTTGATTCAATTTAATTCAATTTTAGTTTTATTCGGCTATTAAGTACAATTCAATTATAAAAAGAATATAGATAAAATAAAAGAATGCATACCAATTTAGTTTTAAATATTTTAATTAATATCTATAATATATAAAAATATATATGAACTATATACATTATATGGTATATATAAATATATAACCTATACGTAAAATATTTAAGCATAAATAATTAATATAATACAAATATAAGGAGATCATTGATTTTGATTCTTTTTTTAATTATTCTTTTACAATTTTGTTGTTTTAATTTGAGGTTTTTTCCCCTTTTTTTAGCCAATGACAATAGGGATTCTACCCGAGAGAGGAAAAAATGTTTTAGAATATAAATTCAAATGCATGATTTATAATGATATTAGGATGATTTACCTCTTTTTGCAAAGTTTTTACCATGGAGTATGTCTATATCTCTCGTGAGTGTTATATGTCTGTCTTGAAACTGTTCTGAGAAGTTCTGGAGTTCTTGGCTGTTAATTAAAACTACCCATCTCCAAGCAAAAAGCCTGTGGAGGAGAAGGATAATTTACCCAAAAAAGGAACAAATTTGCCACAACATCCCTAACATCCCTAATTGTATTATTTTTACATTGCTACCATTTTTATCTATAATACTCCATAAATTACTATTTATACTTCACTTTAATATCTTAAGAATGTAAATCACACTCTGCCCCCCCCTTCGTTTTTTTTGAGGAAAAGGGAACAAAAAATCATGTTAGAATCATGAAAATGATATTATTTCTCCTGCCTCTGTTTCAATGTCGTTCTTTTTTGCTAGGAGTAGGCTAAACATCGTACTTCTTTCTAGTTTAGTATTAATTTTAACAAAATAGAAGTTACGACTATTGATTGCTTACTGTCAAATTTAGATATTTACGTGGTGGCCTTTCGTATTTATTACTCGTTCTTACCCTTTTTTAGGTTGTATTAATATATTTTGATTGCCATAATTTACGATATTGAGCTCCATATCATAGGGTAAATAACTCTTCAAAAACTCGAGCCTAATTTCTTGTAGAATATAGCGAAATCCTTAGTACATGCTTTTAATGGAGATATCAATACTATAAGTTTTAGAAAGTTGATCTTTGTAATTTAGACTTAAATTTCTCTATCTCTAGATGTAGTCAATGACTGGCTCGCCCTTGTATTGATGAGTAGAGATGTGCTGGATCATGTTAATAATCTATCAAATGCTATAAAAGGAATTGAGAAATTCACACTCTAATTATTTTCAATTATTAAGTGAGCCTGAATTCATATTTGTATAGCAAATAAAATCATTACCCTCAAGTGATCAAACAAATTGTTTGATAAAGAGATTACTATAAATTTCAGCATTATTGTAAGTTTTCGAGCAAAATATTATCTAATATTTTCTTTGCCATCAAAATGCTGAAATTTTTAATGGCAGATAATTTTTTAGCATTTTCAATATTGATTCTTTGAGTATATGGCTTGACATAAGTGTAAGAAGGTTAAGTCGTACTCTTGACTTAATTTATGGTAATCTATAATAGTCTCCTTTACGAACTGTTTCAATCAAGCAGCAAAAATTGAACATTGACTTTTTTAGAATTTATAACAATGAGATTTTTCCCTATCTTTATTGAGTTAGTAATTTGTTAATTTGTTGCTCCATGATCGATAGTAATTTGTTAATTTGTTGCTCCATGATCGATGTAAGTCATCACCATCATGGTGCCAAAAACATTGCTTGATTATGTACAAGTAAAGGTCAAGTCAGACTGGCCACAAATATAAACAGATTACTCACTAAAATTTCACCCTTTTAGTGAGAAAGTGAGTGGAGCTGAATCATGTTTTATTGCCCTCAGTGTTTGTGATGGGCAAAAGACTCTTATAAATGAGGAATTGATCGTGTGTAAACGTCAGAAATAAGTTTAGTTTTGAATCCAATACTAAGTTGATATTGATGGTCGACTCAACCAAGAAAGCAATTTTAGCCTTTAGTTGAGTAGCCTTATAGATAGGTTCTTTTTTTTTTTTAACCAAATAGGACTACATGTTAAAAGAGATACTATGTGCTTTGAAGAGAAGATATGAGAGGTAGAGATGGTCTAATTGGGTTTATAAAAAATTTATACACAAAATTCGTATCTAAAAATTAAGACAAAAAAGATAATTGAAATAAATTTAATTGAATCTGATTAAATTTAAATATACTAAAGTATTTTTTTATTAGTCTAAAATTTTCAGATCTATAGATCTGATATTAAATTTTAAAATATTACAATTTTATATTTTATGCCTATGCCATATGATTTAGTGCAATTATAATTTTCTGTTGGTATTATGTCTTCTAAGTTTTTCAAAAAAAGTAAATTTCTATAAGTTTGTATTATTTATAAATACTAAATAAGAGATCTAACATGTTTTTTTCCCCCTCTTATTATCATTAATCAGTTTAGATATTGAGGACACGCAAAATACAGTAGTTTATTTGGTATTTTGATTTAAGGGTGTCAAAGGAGCAAATAATAAATATTAAGGAGGAATAATATTAGAATCATTTACAAGGTTTTAAGATATTAATTTGAATTTCAATAAATTGACTTATTAAAAAATATATTTGTACTTGAATACATGAGAATATCTTATACTTTTATATAAAAAATATTATATAAAAATCTATTTAACATTAACTGTGTTCAATTTAATTATAAATAGAATTCATTTGCAAATGAATTTTTATGTTTATATATTACATAGTAAAAATGGAATTCATTTTAAATGAAATGAATTTTATATTTGATTTAAGTGTAGAATTTAATAAAAGATTTTTAAAAATATCCTTGTATTATTTTTAAAAAATTTTTAGAAATGAAAAAAATATAAAAAGAGAGAGAGAGTAGAAAGAGAAGAAAGAAAGAAGAGAGAGTATGAAAAATAAAAGAGAAAGTAAAATGAAGAAATTTATTTTAATCAAAAGTGTTTTTGCATTAGAATTTTTGTATAAATTCTATCAAATTTAATAATATTTGCTTTAGTTATAACAAATTTCAAAAATTTAATGAAATAAAATTTAAAATAATTTTTTTATGATAAACACACAAACTCTGAATTTCTAAATGAATTTCATAAAAACTATATAATTCATTTATATCAAATATAGTGTAATATTAAAATAATTTTAAAAAACACTATTAAGCATATTTAGTATCGTTACTTTAAAAATTCATTTTTATTTGTTAAAACTATAATATTTTTTAGGTTTTAGAAATATTTTATATAATTATAAAAGTAATTTAGTTATATTTTAAATTTAATTCGATAACTATTAATAAGATCATAACATATTATTTTATTTTCAATTATTTTCCTAATAAAATTCAAATTGAATAAATAAAAAGACCTCTTTTAATTTTTACCTCAAAATCAACTATTAATAATAGTAATACTTTTTTTCGAGGCAAAATAATAGTAATACTAATTTCACCCATTATAAATGCTAGAAAAAGCAATTATGAAACTATTATTTTGTTGTTACGGTACTTATTGTCAATAGCTAATTCCAAAATAAAAATTAAAAGAGATTTTCCTTACTAATTAATTATATATTATTTTAATATTATAAATAAAAAAATTAATTTGATAAAATAAATATCTAAAAATTTTATTAAATTATTAAATTAAATTAATAATATAATTAAACTGCTTTCATAAATAAATAAAAATATTTGGTAAAACTTAAAATTATAGTAGTTTAACAAATAAAATCAAATATTTGCTATAACAATTACTAAACATATTATAAATACATTATCAAAAATTATTATTATTATTATTTGTGAACAGGAGTTCAAACTCATCCAAAGCAGGATAAGATAAAACTCAAATCGTCATGGCTTTCAGCCACGTGTTTTCAACGTTACACGTTATGGTTTGAATCTTCAATCAGACTCCTCAATCCCGTATAGTCCAAACAGCATTATTTTCCGCATCTTCAACCCTATGCCCACGAATCTCCAAGTATATTCCCATCAATAATTTGTGGAATAATTACTACAAATTTTTTATTTTTTTCATATTTAACTAAATTACTCTTTATATTTTAAAATTATATTATAAACTTCTAATTTTTATCATATTAATAAATCATTTGTTTATTTTTTAATTAAATTTAAATAAAATATGCATGATATCGCTACTGTCATGTGAAATTTTCATTAAATATCAGCCACTAACAGAAACCAGAGAATTCCCAAAAACCCCATTTTTAACCAATTTCTGAACCAAAATCAGTATAAAAGCTTAAAAATCAAAACCTTGCATGGGTCATCTACTTGTAATAAACTACGTTCACCAGCCATAATTATGAAGCTGTATCAATACAGATTTTGGCTTTTAACCCCTACTACTGAAATTGACACCAGAAACGGCACAAGCATCCACTCAAGATCAAATACCCACCCTACCGAACCCACCAAAATCCTTCTTTCAAATGAATTCAAGAAAAAAAAATCAAAACCATGTCCAAAAACAATGTAAAAAGAATTAAATTTCCAGCATTAGTTCTCTTTGCATGTATTTTGCCCTCAAATCCCTACCCGATTCCACCATCTCCATTGTTGGTTCTTCCTCAAAGCCAGAATCCCAAATGTCCAGCTGCTCAAACCTTGCCACTGCACCGGACACAACAATCAACCGAATCCCACCTTCCCAAATGCTCCTCCTTTCAAAGCCACAATCAGTCACTAGCTTTAACGTTTGCCCCGGGTTCAGACCCTAAATGCCATACTTTGCTGAAGGCGATTCACAAGATAATCGCGCGTAGTTCCATTAGACCGAGATATGAATGCCCGTGATCTGCTCGGTATAGTGATGGATTTCATTATTAACATCCAATCCCATGCTAATAAGACAAACGTGGTTCTGCAGTGTCCTTCAGCTTTCCAACTTGCTTCAATTAGAGAATAGCACAGATGGATCAATCATGCGGTTCTGCAGTATCCTCCAGCTTGCTATCCGATCCCCTCCACTTTATTTACTAGACGGGGAGATGCGAATCGCAAAGACCCTTTTTCTCTGAAGAAGAAGAAGACGACGCTTGGCTATTTCCTGCATCTGTAGACATAGCCCTCACCCGCACGATCTGCTTCTTCAGCATTGATGGAAGATAAGGCAAGAAGTTGGAATAACCTCAGGGAATACCCCAGCAATAACCAACGATGAAGATATCACAACAAAACCCTAGAAATTCCTACAAATAAAGGGCTAATTGAGAAAATTGATCATTGGGATAAAGACAGGCTAAATTCAAGAGGTTGGTTTTGGTGCTCTTGGATGAGGGTTAGGGTTGAAAATTGAAGATGGAATTATGAAAAATAGAAAGGAGAAAGATTGGACAGAGATATGCTTGTGATGATGTGGTTGTTGAGCGTATTCTTGTCATTAAAATAACCTACGAAGTTTGTTTTGATTAAATTCTCGTTTAAGTATCAGTGTATATTCATTTTTAACGTCATAAAAACTGTTTAATATAATAGGATTATTACGAGAGAATTTATAATATGAAAAATAATTTAATTAAATACATCAAATATTTTGATTGGATTTTGTAGTAATTTTCTCATAAGTTGTTTGCAGTGTTCCTTACCACACAATATCATAACCCCAATCCAGCCTTTTAAATATAGAACTAACCGCAGTTCAACGCCTTGCCTCACCCAACACTCAACATCCGGAAGATTTCTCTCCTCCGTCTGTGTCCTTCTCCGCCGTTATACGTAGCCGCCGTCAATTTTTTCCAAAGGTAATCCCTCTTTCTATTTTCTTGGTTGTTAACAAACATCTAATTAATCTCCCAAAAAAAATAACAATCCTATATTTTTTAAACAGATCTTTAGGTTTTATCTGTATTTTCTATTTTGTGCTGTTGATTTCATGCTTGTATTTCAGTTATTCATTCAATTGCCTAATTAGGTTGTTGTTATTTGGTGTTCGATTATTTGATGTATGCCTCAAGCTACTGGTGTTAAACAGTTAGTTAGCGAATTTCAGATGCAAATTAGATGGAAAGAGATGCGATCGAGCTAATTGCTATGATCGGTGTTATTAGCTGCTAATTAACTAATAATTTTTAGAACAGCTTAGTATATCATTCGTGCTTAATTTGAATTTCACTGTTATTATATTCTTTAAGAGCATGTTTGGTACCTCAAGAAATGAATAGAATAGGGTTCCAGTTCTATTTTCATATTTGGTATCTTAATTTAATTTAAAAATTTAAGAATGAAATTGTAAAAACTTAAAATGTCTCACTAGTTTTCTTGTATATGGATATATCAATTAAAAACATTGGAATCTTAAACACTTAATTTAGAGTAGGATTTCATTTTCCATTCCTTGATGTAACCAAACATGCGATAAGTGTAAAATTACTATTTAGTGGTCTGGTCTTGAACAAATTCTCAAAATAACCGTCTGCGTTCTGAATACGTTAGCACTGATTCTTTTTCCCCCCTAGGTCTGCATTAATTGTTTGTGGTTATCAATTTGGTATTGATTATGTTGGAATTTTTAATATTGAGAGTGAATTTTTGATTTGATTATTCTAATTTGGTTTTGGTGTTACTTGTTTGAACTTCAGGTATCATGGATGTGAGAGTTGGAGTCTTGTTTCTTCTTTTGTTGGGTGCTGGGTGGGCTTGTGCTGCTAAGGAAATGTCAGAAACAGAGATTTCGTATGAAAGCGTTGTGATTTCTGATATTTTAGGTAACTTTTAACTCTGTCCCGCAATATTCAGCAGAAGAGTTTGCAATTTAGGCCCTGTGATCCTTTCTGTGATCCTTTTTTTTATTGGTTTATACTGAAGTTTAGCTCATTTTGTGTGCCTGGTGTAAGACTCATTTGGATTGTCCAATTTATACTTGGTTTCTTGTGCATATTTGTCCTGGTCTTGCCTTTAACCTTTCCAAATGACATTCCGTTTTTAGATGCTTCACATTTGTGGCTTTAATGAACACTCCTTTTTATACTGGAAAAGTAGTTTGATCTTTCGAGGGTTGTTATTGACATGAAAATTGTATTGCTGGAAGTAATTCAGTTATGATGCTTTTCTGGTTTAGCTGCTCATGTGAGAAACCAGGAACAAGGAAAGGAAAATCAGGCATCAGATAGGGTTGTCCAAAGCAATGAACCGTGCACATTTTGTGAGGAATTTGTTACCCAGACACTGGAGTACCTAGCTGACAACACTACCCAGACAGAAGTTATTTACATCCTTCACCAAGCCTGCTCTCGGGTGCCTCCTTTCAAGGAACCGGTACTCCCTTAGTTCTAGCCTGATGGATATTGTTTGCTGAAAATTGTAGTTTCATTTGAAGTGGAATAGTGCATACCACCTTGCTTCTTGTTTCTGCCTATTGTTATGTCTCTCACTGCCTCACTGGGTTTCCTCTCCAAACTTTTGTTGCTTTTTTTATAGACTGATTATTTCTCGCATGTTGGTATATCCTTGTCTTTTTTAACGTAAAATTCTGAGTAGTCATTTAAATGTGAAAATCCAATTAACAAGCCCTCAGACTAGTTAAGTTTTTGCTTTTGAGCCTTCCATTTGAAGATGATATTTTTGAGCCCTTGGACTATTCAACTTGATACTATTATGATCTATATTAAATGCAATAAATGCAATATTGGTTAATTTGAATATTTCTAGTCTTTCAATACCTGTTCCTGATGCTGTATGTATAAAAAAAGTGCATTTTGTTATACATAATGTAAATATAATGTTATAATATCAATGTACAGAGACTTCATTATTTTATATTGTATTCATAGTCTTTCATAGAACAAATTTTGCTATTGTAGCAAGTCTTCATGCTTATATTTGTGTAGATTTTAGTTTTTATTGTTCAATAAAAAGGTTCAAGAGCTCAATAAACTACAACTTCAGCTAGAGAGCTCAATAACAAAACCTTGGAAAATTCATAAGGCTTTTTAATGTGGTTTCCCCATTTAAATTGCTGGATGAGCAGTAAACATGGAGCTTCATCCACAGAATTTCACATGAAACTATGGTCCTGGTAGATGGTTTAATGTCTTTTCTGAAAGTCAAAGGATTGATCTATCTGCTTGGATTGACAGAACTATTATCATGTTTTGGCTTCGCGCAAGCGTAAGCATTTTCTTTACAGCTGTCTTCCTATGTATAAAGGTGGCTTAAAATGTCAGACCTTTTCTAAACTAGAAAAATTCTCTGTTGTTTCAATTTCTTAGAACTGTTAGATCAAGATTTGATGGAGTTTGAAATCCGAGGATTTGAAGTTGAATTAGTTGAAATTTTAAGTGTGTATGTAAAATTACATCTTTTTGGTAGTTATCTCAGATTGTAAATCCTTATTCAAACAAAATTTTTATCCACATTCATTCATGAATATGGTCAATCAAAGCAGCTTATTTGTTTAAACATAATTTTAAAGTTTGCCAATTATTTAATTTATTAGATTCATGAATGTAATTAAGAAATAATAACTCAAGTAAGGTGTCCAAAAATAAAAATAAATTCATAGAACGTTCATGTTGCATCTCTTAGAAGTTCTTGAATATTTTATTTTGGTATTTTTCATGATGTTTAAATTCCAATTGACTTTAATATGTGCTCTACGCAGTGCATCGTTTTGGTGGACTATTATGTTTCTCTCTTCTTTCTGGAGATTGCCTCAGTACAACCTGATGACTTCTGTCAACGAATCAATTTCTGTGAGAAAATAGCTTTCATCTCCGCAAAATTTCAAGAAGATAAATGTGGACTTTGCCACCGTGCTGTTTCTGAAATATTAATTAAGTTGAAAGATCCTGACACACAGGTTTGTGCCTGCATTATCAATTAGATAATAAGTAACAATAGTTATAGACAATATTTTGCCATATAGTTGAAATATGTATGGCATGTTATGTTGATTCTGCAGTTTCTCTACACATGAACATGCCACATGGCAACTGATTTGGGTTAAGTTATGGCTTATTGGGAATGTCCTTACACTTTATGTCATGAAAATGATATAGGTAATTTAAATAGTACAAGACTGCATTGAAATGGAAGACCTTTGCAGATCATTATGTGCTTGCCTGTCTGTTTTGTCTGCAAAAGATATATTGTTTTAATATTGCAGCTACTGGATCGCTGTACCAACCATGTGTTCCAATTTGTTATTTTTCTTTTTAGTGTGCATGATGTACTGCAGTTATCCTGTTATCCTGTGAATTCTTCTTTGATTGTTTCCTGTGATTCTCCCGTGAATTAATCAGAAAAAAGCCTTGTAGACTTTGTTTTTGTTGTTATTCTTATTAACCATAAAGATTCTTGGCTGATTGAACTGTCTTGTGCTTTTTCTTGTTTTTGTACCAGCTTGAGATAATCCAGGTGCTTCTAAAGGCATGTGATTCTATGGAGAACTATGCAGCAAAGGTGAGACAAAAGATAGTAGCTTTTGAGATGAAATGTGAAGAATTATGGTTTAGTCTAATTATACTTGTAGATAAGTCTACTCACAAAATCTACTGCCAATGAAATTTCATTACAAGTTAGCTTGGCTTTTACATCTGATCTGTTTCAATCCATACATCGATTGATTGATTTTTCATGATATCATTCTTCAATCATACCACTGGGGGTGGGATTGACACATTGGGATTAAACTATCTATAAGGATGTGAGTGTGGACTGCACATTTGGCAAAATATCTATAGTTTTTCCTGATCATCACGATTCTCAATTAACAATACTAGGAAATTGGACTTCTTTCTTGTCGGTGTCCATTTTAGTTCTAAAATGATTTTTGCTGGCTCACAGTGCAAGAGGATGGTATTCGAGTATGGTCCAGTTATCCTTGCCAATGCAGAGCAGTTTCTGGAAAGCAGAGACATATGCACTATGTTACATGCCTGCAATTCACCCAAACCTGGAAGTGGGGAAGCAGCAACAGTGGTAAAGGCTGATTCATAATCGTAGCACAAGAGATCAAGTGGAATGAAAATGAATTCACTGGGACTCTTCTTGTGAAATTCTTTCATTCCAGATGTGTGTATGATATATAGCCATAAAGGGTACATATATCATTATTGTGCTATTGTTGTAACTAGTATTGATTCCAGTGACTTGTTTGGAATTGTTTGCTTCTGTATGTTAATCATGGATGTGGAAGCTCATTACACTCTGCAGCAAACTTCTCGAAATATTAGTTTGGATGTTCAGCTGTTGCATGTATACAAGGTCTATAAAAAAATCTATTAGATCATACAAACAAATGCGTATTATTACTCATTTCCTAACAGCTCGTTTAGAACTGCTATTGCAAGACGCTATAGCTGTTGGCGAATTCATGATTTTTTAAGTCTCAGAATAATTTTTAGCTGCTGATTGTAGCGTGTAGTCTAGTGATTAAATGTATTTTTTACAAAAAAAATTTTCAAATTCGTGCAAATTTTTTAAATATTAATTTCAGACTTACAAAATTCATATTGAAAACTGTCATAATTAATCAGTGAGAGGAATTTTTTTTTTTTTTTGGCTAAAAAATTGTATCCAACAGGCTTTTGTCGTTAGGTCAAACTAGTGAGCAATTTTCCGGGCAAATCTCACCGGCAATTAAGTCAACATGCTCATTTATAGGTTTGCTCCTTGTTTTAAAAGGAGTAGTAAACCATGAAAACAGTACCTTGAGCACATATTTGGAGTTTGAATACTTGAAATAATGAGTTTACTGGTGTTTCTAAATTACAATTGCGACTTGCTGAAAATTTAACATGAGAAGCTCACTCCAACTATTTTGGCTGATGTAAACTCGTATTAAACATACTAAATAATTACATAATTCGAGATGAGTTATTAGGCCGGATTTACTTGCAATCCTTTTATTTATGGGACACGTTTTATATGCATTAGGCACCGTCATTTGAATTTTGAGACTTTTTAATAGAATGCCAAATAGTTGAGTTCAGTTAGTTCGAGTTTGATCATTTTTTTAGAAGGGTCAAGTCATTGAGGCAAGAGACAAAAAAATAAAAAAAAATTTGAATCATTTTTTGATTTTCGGATCAAATCACTCGTAATTCTAATTTTAAAATATTCATGTCTCTATATTTTGATTTTATTTCTATTAAAATTTTTATTCAATGAACATGAAAATTTCATATTATTCATTATTTTTGTTTAATTTTCACTGTGTACTTTTTCACCAATAACTCTGTATTTTAATTTAGTCTTAATTATTCATGATCAACAATTGACACTATTCATTTAACCCAAATCAATTCAAATGATTCAAAAATTCAATAACCTAAAAGCACTTCTGTTGATTCTTTGATCTAATTGATTGAACCATCTCAATTTGCAATTTTTACCTTCAAAAATAAAAAAGAAAAAAAAAATCACAATCACAATATTTGAAAAATTCAGAAGGGATGGTCAGTGCTTATAAAGCAACAAATTCATTGAATATAGTTTTTCAACTTTTGACGTTAACAAAATCCCTTGAACCATAATCTTCAGGGCACAGCCAGCAATAAAACCAGCACAAACCAAAAATCCAAATAAATAAAAGAAAAGCTTTCTTTTTTTTTTTTTTTAAGAGAAAAAACTCACTATCACTAGCCAATAAAATTTTAAAAACAACAAACAGTAAGGTACAATAAATCTCGAATGATTCTATTTTGCAAACTATCAAGAATGCAAAAATAGTTATAACAATTTGATATTAAGTATTTAGTAAATCATATTTAAAATTAATATTAATTTATGAAATGATTGATAAAAGTACGTTGTTAATGTTTTATATATTGAATTAAATCATATTTAAAGTTAATGTTAATTCATGAAAAAAGTATGTTGTTAATGTTTTATATATTGAATTAAATAAAATAAAAAATAAAAAAAATAAGATCATATATCTTTTATATATATTTATAAAATATAATTTCTAATTTAGAATTTTATAATGATTGGTATTTGTGAAATCTTAATAATTATTTCTTGTTACTGTGAATCAGTGTATATGTCAATATATTTTGAATAATTAAAAATTTTATATATAATTTTTTATAAAAATTATATGAAATAATTTAAAATAAATTATTTTTATATAAATAGTTAAAATATTATAATTTATAGTTAGTAGTTGAATAATAAAACCTTAAAAATAATATAACAATAATTTTTATTTTTCTTTAATTATTGTTGCAGAAGTTCAAAAATAAACTATAAATAGGAGTTAATAAAAATCATAACTAATTGAAGTTATATCTACTATCAATTAATATTTTATATAGTTTATTAAATAGTACTCATTAGCTATTATATTAGTTATATTTATCAATTATACCAAATATCTCTAAGTCTAATTGAAATTCAAAATCGTACATCCAAACAAATAACAAAAATATTAGAATCTACTCATCCAAACAAATAACAAAAATTAAATGAACACCAAGAACTCTCATCTTTAATCAACTTCATAAAAACCTTCTAACCTGTCAACCCTGAGTTTCACAAAATATCTTGTCACCCTTCTAATTCATTTTATCCAAAACACGAATGTGAGGAAGCTACTCAAAAAATAAACGTCTAAAAGATTCATTAATTTTACTTGACATTGTTGAAATGACTCATTAAATAGAAATTAATAAAAACCATAGCTAATTGAAGTTGTATCTACTATCAATTATTATCTTGCATACATTATTAAATAGGTACTTATTAGTTATTCTATTAGCTGCATTTATCAGTTATACCAAATACCTCTAAATCTAATTGAAATCCAAAATCGTACATCTAAACAAGCAAAACAAATATTAGAATCTACTCATCCAAACAAATAACAAAAATCAACTAAACGCCAAGAACTTTCATTCTTAATCAACTTCATAAAAACTTTCTAATTTGTCTACCCTGATTTTCACAAAATATCTCGTCAACCCTTCCAATTCATCTTAGCCAAAACACAAATGTGAGCCAACTGCTTGAAAAACAAATGTCTAAAAGACTCATTAATTTAACTTGACATTGGTGAAATGACTAATTAAATAGGAGTTAACGAAAACCATAGTTAATTGAAGTTGTATTTACTATCAATTGTTATTATATATAATTTATTAAATAGGTACTTATTAATTATTCTATTAGCTGCATTTATCAGTTATACTAAATATCTCCAAATCTAATTGAATTAATTGAAGTTGTAGTTACTATATCAATTGTTATTATATATAATTTATTAAATAGGTACTTATTAACTAGTCTACTAGCCGCATTTATCAGTTATACTAAATATCTCTAAATCTAATTGAAATCCAAAACTATACATCCAAACAAACAACAAAAATATTAGAATCTACTCATCCAAACAACTAACAAAAATAAAATGAACATCAAAGACTTTCATCCTTAA
>CATIWR010503888.1:0-28558 GCA_949677035.1 Omphalea diandra | reverse complement strand
ATATATATATAAAATAAATACAACTTCAAATAATGTTAATAAATATAAATAATATATTTTAATTTGTTGATCACTCGCTATTTAAATTCAATTATGTTCATATTTAAATTTTAAAAAAATATATTTGATTCTAATTTGTTTATAATAAAATTTGATTTAAATATTCTATTTAATTGGATCAGATATTTTGAAGAACTATGCACAATACTCCACCCTCTTATGAGAGGAGGATTGGAATATTTGTAGAGGGTCCCCCCCAAAAGATTGATTCACTCTACTTTTCAGTTTTCACTCTCCGCCGAGGTACCGCTCAACCACCTTTCTTGCTGGCAACGAATGTGACCTAACAAGTTTCGTTGACCTTAGTGAGCCTAAGTCCTTTCTTTCCATCTTTTAGCTCCACCAGTGGCGTTGTGGTCCAACTGAATCCTTGTCTTTGGACCTGTATCATCCGTTTTAACAAAGGAATGAGAGTATATAGTATCATTTTTCTTTTAAAATATTAAGGTTGGAACACAATCTAGCTTTGAGGGGTGAGCATTAATTAACTTGATTAAACAAAACAAACCAATAAATTTCCCTTTGATTCAAATCATTCTTAATATTATGAATTTTGATTGATGGTTTCCTTATATGTATAAACTGAGTTAGTAGAAAAATATTTTATAGTCCATTTTTTTAATATTTAATAGGCATGATTATATAAATTTACCGAAATTCAAGTTTACTTGAGAAGTGCTTTTATTGTTTTTTTAGGCATAAAATAAAATCATAATGAAAATATAAAAATGAATAAACTAAACCAATTGACGAATTTTATGTTAAGCCCACTTGATTCATTTTAAAATTGAAATTAAAATTGAGTGAAATTGAAAAAGAAAATACTATTTTGGTAATTGTTTGATTCGTTGGAAGGATAGAAATCAATTTTCTTTTTTATAATATTAGAATATTTGTAGCTAAATATTATATATAGAGAGAGATAATAACAAAATTACTATTTTATTTTTATTTGTAATTAAAGAATTTAATAAAATTATATTTCTTGTCATTTTGTTATTATTTAAAATTTTTTATTTTATATTATTTAATATTTAACTTAATTATTTATTTTATATATCAAATTTTGATATGATATGTATCATATGTTAAATATTTATTAAATTTAAATGTGTGAGTGTATATATTAGAATGTATTAGAATATTATAATAAATATACTAATATTATTAATATCAATAATATTTTATATTTTATATTAATAACATGTTTTAATGGGATAAGATTCTCACTTCCCGAAGGGAGAAAAAAATAATTTTTTTTTTTTTTTGACTTGAGGAAATTTCATTCTGATTTCAATATATTTTAAAAATAAAATAGAAAAAATTGAAATTATATATTCTGATTCTAATTCTAGAATAATTTTTTTATAAACTAAATCACCTCATAGTTTATTTGTTTAATATGGTTTAATAGGGACTTGATTTAATGTTTAAATATTTTAAATCAAACAAATTGCATTGACCAGTGCCTCATGCATTGCATTAGCTTGTTTTCTTAACATTTATTAATGTCTTTTTCTATAATCTCACTTTTTCCTCTTAGATTATGACAACAGGTTAATAAAATAGGGTATTGTATTAACAGGAGCACATAATGGCTATCTTTAAGGCGTTGTTGGATTCAGAGGCTGAGATATCAACAGGAGGATATGCGGCTGTCTTTGAGGAAAAGCTCTAGGGTCCCCTTCCTGTGTCCAAATCAAGTGTGTAAGAGGCTTGAGTGGTTGCAGATTGTGAACCATGAGCATGAATGGAGAAGCAGCCATTTTGAACGGCGCATTCTCGAGATTCTTCTATCAATATCTTTGGCTCTTGGTCAGATTTTTTCTGATGAAAATATGGTTCATGACTGGGTTCACAAGGAACTAGATTGCTCCTAATAATATTTTTTATAATACTATTAAATAACGTGATTTAATCTAATAATAAATAATAATTTCATTTAATTCAATGGTATTTAATTTTATATAATCCAATCATAAATAATAATTTTTATCTAATTTACCAACTTGAGAAACATAAATAGAATTTTATGAGTTAATTACTATGAACTTCCTTTAATTTGTTATAATTAATTAAATTCTCTTCAGTTTTCAACTTCTTATAAAGTAAGTTTTTATAATTATTTTGTTATATTAAAAACTTATTCTGTAAAAATATGACCCTTTTTTAATCAACAGTCATAAAGTTAATAATTTTTAAAATTTTCAAAATTATCTTTACCTTCTTTTTTCTTCTTTTTTTTTTTTTCTTTTTCTCTTCATTCCTCCTTTTTCAATGGGTTCTACAGATTTCTGAAATATTTGGCCATCATCAAGGATTTGTTTTCCTTTATAAATTTTCAATGAGCACCTTTTCATAATTTTGTTTCATTTGATAATAACTGTAGATTTGAGCTGAAGGAGAGATTCAATCATTAGTATTGTTAGAAAAGGCCCATTTTTCTTTATTGAAAAAGAGATGAGATGTTAATTATGCGATGAAAAGTATAAAATTGATTTTTTCCAATATTTGATCAGTTATTATTATAGCTTGCTAATTATATGCATTCATCAACTCATCCATCATTCCCCTCTCCATTCTCCACCCAATATCATTTACAAGTTGGATTCATTTATTATGTGAAATCAAATATATATCTAAAATTTTAAAATGAATAGGAACTTGCTCAACCCCCACCATACAATTCTTAAATTTGTTTTTCCAAGGCCACAACTCTTTTTTTTTTTTTTTTGAAGTGTTGTTCGTTTCCATATCTTCCATTTGAGGTTTTTTTTTTTTTTTTTTTTGTGGCATGAATTATCTGACACCAAAAACATAACCCATGCACTTCAAGACTATATTCACCTTAATTCATAGTTTGTTTCTTGGAATTTACCTCAATCTCATGAAAAAGTTGTTGAGCAAAATTATATAAATATAATAATAAAAGTGTTATGTCGGTGATGCCAAATTTGAAGGGGTGATTTTATTGAGGGTGATTCCATCTTTTAGCCTTTAAGTGTAAGGGTAATTATGTCTTTTCGATCAAGATGGAATGACCTTCGTATCCTCTGGATGTCTCGCCCCACCTCAAGAAATTGACATTGTATTACAAGTGTAACTTTGTTCTTCCGCTTGTAAGAATTTGAAAGGCCGTGTCTGCTTGCCCTTCAAAAAATGATGTCGCTGCTTTTACAGAACTTTCATTCCTCAATATAAAATGATGTAGTGTCAGAGTTTTTAACTTGGTTGTTTAGCCTTTCACACATACCTAACCACTACCTTCTTTTTATTTGAATGTCTATTTTACCCTAATTAGCAGTAGCATTGTGTGCCATTTTTGGAGATTGTTCTGTCATTTATCCAGTTGGAATTCCTACTTTATCCTTATGAATGGTAGCAGTGGGCATCTGTAAGCATTGGATTGTTTGCCATAAAATGTTAGCCCAATGATAAGAACTAATAAAATAAATCCCCAAAGGTGTAAGAAAAAAGTTGCAAAAGGAAGAAATAAGGCTTAGGAGGAGTCTTTGATGAAGCCCAAACTAAGCCTACAAACCTAAGCAAGCCTAACCCAAAAACTTTTAAAAAGCCTTTAGATGGCTTTACAACCAACATTCCTAGTTGTACGACCAAGTCACTCGCCTGTTCAACCAAGTTTCCAATCCTAACAAAACAATGATTTTAGAATAATTGACTATTAACTTTTAAATGGTTGTATAACCAACTTTAAGTCTATACAACCAATCTCTTGACTATATAAGCAACTTAAAAATCCTAATTCCAAAACCTTCATCAATACTGGGAACCAAGTATTGGATGTATCCTCAGCCATTCTCGCTTAGGTGCACTCATTCTCTCTCTATAAATACCTCCTCATTTGAAAGGAAGGGAAGAGGCTCTTAAACCCTAAGGTTACCCTATCGAAATTGCTATTCAACTCACTCAAAATCCAAAAACCTAATACCTAAATCCAAAGCATTTGTGACGTGATTTTGTACATTCTTTTTGCATTTTGGATGATTGATTAAGACCATAGTGCCTTTGACAGCAAGAAAAGGAGAAAAGAGAATGCAAGGCATCCATTACCCTTCTCCTTTTTCACTTTCTTCTTCTCTTTTTGTTCTATAAAAAACTAGTCCCATTAGCTTGTAAAAGCATTTTTATGGTCTATACAAACCACTAATTAAGCTATACAGATTACTAGTTAGTCTGTCAATGTATTTGACTATTATACAGATTACTAGTTAGTCTGTCAATGTATTTGACTATGGAATAACAAGATTTTCTTTCTTATTCTTCATTCATTTCCTTTTTATTCTTAGGGGTTCATAGGGGTATCTTGGCATCTCTCGTGGTAGAAAAAGGAAAGGTCTTGAGAACATAGCCCTTATTCCTCAATAATTGGAGTTAGGATCAAGTTGAAGGGTTTTTCTTTCATGGTTTCTCTATTATTTTTATATGGTATTCTATTTTAAAGTCATTTTGAAAATGATTAAGAGAAAAATTCCAACTCCCAGTGTCCTTATGAGCGCATAAAAAATATTCAGTTATTTATATGTTCTTATCTTCATCACTATGAAGAAATGGCTAGCTATTTAGCTTGTTCACTTCTTTCATTGCTTTTTTAAGTGATCATATGATGAAATTAGAGGAGAAAGTCTAACACTCTATGACCCCTAACCTTGTTATTTGTCATGTTTAATGCATAATGCATATCAAGAGCCTTATATAAATTTCTTCTTTGAACATATTGATATCCTAGTCATTAAATGGTTAGTTGTATCTATAAGGATGCTTTAGCTCTTTTAACCAACTTTGGATGAGGATATAATGATCTTAGGATTCTAATTTGATGATTTGCTAACTTGCTGAAGGCCACCTTTACCCTTTAAAGTGCATTTGTATATCAATCTTGCATTATGTGCATATGTTTTATTTGTTATCTTTATGTGTTTGTGCCTTGCTTGCCATTATTATTATCCATATATGTTCATGTAATGTTGAGATTGTAGATAATATGATACTTGGACATAGATGCATGTTAGGCCCCCTAAGCTTGGAGATAATTGTAGAATAGGTAATGTGTTGATTGATAACATTTTTTTATCTAAGATTGTTTAGTTTCTTTTATTTTTGTATTTCTTCTTCCACAATGAGGTACTAACATATCTCTCTCTTTTGTAGGTTGACATGCATATTTCCTTTATTTTTGTATATTTATTTTGCGTTATTATGCATGATTGCCCATTTGAGATATGAGTGTATCCCTTACCCTATGGTGCATATTTATAATGCCCTAAGATAATATGTTTGATCTGGTGCACTAGAAAATGTTTAGGATCGATAGCAGAATTAATCAATAACAAGGCTAAAATGGTAAACATAAATCAAAGATGTCCAAAGGTCAGATCCCTAAATTTGGGTTGGTTGGAGATGTCTAACCTCTTTCCCAAATCGTACCTAATTTCTGAACCTGATCTTTAATAAGGTGAAGATGGATTGGGACTTTTAAATGACTTGGATAGGCTTAAAATTTATCCTTACCTAGATTCTTATCCCGACCAAGGTTGAATGGCGACTCAATTTTGATTAGGGATAATACCATTGCAATGTCCCACCTTGGTCCCCTATTAACCTACCAAATATTGAGGGCTTCTATCTTTCAAGAGACCTTTCAAAGGATCCCTAATGATCCTATATGCATGCCATTATTTAGGGTTGTACTGATGTATGGCCCTCATCGTCTTGATCCCCTATTGATCGATCAAAAGTAGGAATCATAATCGACATTCCATTAGTTCAAATGCAACCTTAAAAATCAATGTTGCCTAAAATGACGACTCCATTAGGGACTTTGAATTAACTTCACATTGAATCTTTGGTTCAACTTTACCATTTTATTCTTATTATTGATAAATCTATTGCATTCATATAGCTTTCACACTTCATCACATGTACTAGTTCTACCCTTAGACAAATCAATGCATTTTCTAAACTTGAGACTAAAGCTCCATTAGAGCTTAAGAAATGATGAGGAGGGTTCGTCACTCACAGTCCAAATACCTTTGGGTATATCAAATGGGGGGTTTACGACAACCATCCCTCTAGCTTGTGGGAGCCATCAACTATAACAACCTTTTTAACGATTAGACACATGTAGAAGCCAATGGTACCTTAGAGTAGGATACCCTCGTATTTGAATTTTCTTCTAAAAGAATGGTTGAAATCCTCAAAGAACATGATTATATGTCCCCTGTGTAAATATAATGTAACATCCCTATCCTCATTCATTAGCATTCTCATATAAACCTATTCATTACATAAATAATTTGCAATCCCACATGAACATAAGCATTGGATAAATGATCATTTAGATATATGAATTAGATAAGCACGATGATGACACTTGCACTATTGCATTTGAGACACTTGAACATATATGTAATGTTTGTATAGTTGTATGGCAAATTGTCTTATATTGTGTGTATGATATAGCATTATAAATAAGGTGTTTAAGAGTTTATTTAAAAGTATAAAGAGCATATGGAGACCAGGAGATGGCTGGAGGTGATGAAAGAGTGAAAAAGAGAGACTAAAAAAGGAATATTGAACTTTTAACCAATGGTAGTGAAATATAATGATTTTGTCTGATTAGGGTAGGTATATAAATTAAATTTTTCATCTTTTAGGGTCATATTAGAGAGCCAAAAATGTGAGGTAATGCAGAAATAGAAAGAAAGAAAGAAATGAAGAAATGAGGAAGAAAAAAAAGAAAAAAAAAAGAAGGGGAGGGAGAAGAATGAGCTAGCTTGGAGGAAACCCTAAGCTTTTTAGTTTTGGAAAAAGAGGTAAGTGATCTTATTTTCTTTCCATATGAAATTTCTCCCTCATTACATGTTAAACATGCATGATTAGGAAGAATTATAGAGTATTTGAGGTAGAGCTCATGCATGGAAATTGAAGCTCAAAAAAAAATAAGAGCTAATTGTGTTAGCTTCAATGTCAGAGTAGATTTGTTACCCATGATTTCATAACCCTATAAGAGGAATTAGGGAAAGTTTAAAATATGAAAGTTGTAGATTTATGCCCCATCTAAATTCATGTAAAATATTTTTACTTAATTTGGTGTGTATGAGGAGATATGACTACTTCGTTAAGGCTGGTTCCCAACCAACAGAAATCTCCTTAGTCTGGTTGTTTTCATATATTTTGATGACATTATGTGATGATTTAGAAAAAGTGAAAAACATGAAATTTGTAGGGTTATATCCCCTCTAATACTTGTAAATCATATTTGCTTAATTTATTGTGTGGAAGGAGATATGACTCATTGATTGTGACTAACCCTGAACCCAATGAAATCTCATTAGTCTTTTAATTATATTTTCCAAGAATTTGATGGACATAGAATCAAAATTCGGTGATGTGACAAACTTGAAAGTTGTATATTTATGTCTGATCTACATTTTTGTCAAATATTTTTTTGCCAAATTTATCATGGTTCATAAGATATTTTCCCTTCATCATGACTAATTGTCAACATGTTGAAAACCTGCTCACCTTGAGATTGGTCATTTGTTTTGGTGACTTTATAGACTGAATTATATAATGAGTAAAAACATAAAAAAAAAATGTTCCTTTATGTGTTTTGTAACTTCTGGTAATTCATTTTTGTAATTGGATTTGTACAATTGAATATATACCCAAGATTGTAAAACCTACTCAGACTGAGATGACATTGAAATAAGGCAAAATTCAAAAATTCACCACATTTTCTATATGTCTTATATTAACCTAAAATTTGAATATATTATATAATTATGTATCTAGTTTATTTTTAAAAAAAATCAAGTCATTTGGATAGTATATCTAGAGTTATTGTTGTGAGAGTGTAGCAAAATCAGGTTAGCATATAAGGAAAATATGCATAAACACTAGGTCCACTTGTATGGAACATGCCTATAGGTGCATACCAAGCATTCAAAATCATTTTGACATACTTATAATCAAGTATGTATCAAATGTTAGGATCTCAACACTTTGAGGAAGCCCTAGAAGGAGAACCAAACGTTCCATAAAGGTTGGTCGCATCAAAAGTTGAGCAAAAGCCATAATTAGATTTTAATGTGTATGTGTGATGTTTTTATGATATGGTTGTGTTCTATTATGTGTACATATGTTGAAATGTGACATTTTGAATGTGAATACAAGTTACGTGAGAATTATACTCTTAATGATTACTTGGTATACCATTGTGAATGAACACTTGTAGATATAACTAAAAGAATGTTGTGACTAACTTGTCAAACACTTACAAATCACTTGGAAAAGGGACTAATATATCCTATTGGCACATGTTATTGATTAAATGACTCACTTGTTATATACTGGTCAACAAAATCAAATGTCACTTGAATCACATGAATACCTGAGAGCAGTGTTTTGCCTTACAAGGTCATGACAAAAATCAATTTATTGCATTTGCACTTGCAAAGTGAATTCTTATCCTTATAATGTATCCTAATGATATTTGATTATTGGTTATGCCATAAGAATTTGATTATTATTGTTATTCATTGAGTCACAACTCACCAAGTTGCAATTATGTTTTTCAAATATGAAGCATAAGGTTTGGATATATTGGAGCATAGAGTTTTGCATATAGACACATGAAACACAGGTCTTCAGCTGAATTCCAACTCTCTCTCTCCTTGTGTCATGTATATATATCCAAATAGAAACTAGTTTATGGTCACTAGCCTTGAACATTGGTTAACATATATGTAAATTAAATACATGTTGGATTGTGTATGTAAAATGAATCAACTTTTATGCATATGTATTTTTAGACATGAATGCCATGATTTGTAAATGAAAATTGTGATTACATATAATGTCATCTCTTTCTCCTTTGATGTAAATATCTTTCATGTAGACACTTACGCATTCCTCATACCTTACCTAGTAAGCAACTTTCTTTATGTAAATATTTCCTTTCGTAATGTAAGCATGCACATCCCTTCTTTTCTTAGTTAAAGGGATATTATGCTCTTGTGTACAATTTCTTTATTAATGTAAAAGGTTTCTTCTTATAACTTTTTCTTTGTTGCCTTTTTTAGCTCTTATGTTTATATATTCTTTTAGACTTCTACCCTACTTGGTTCGAGGAGACCATGCATATTCTCTATGCCATATCGATAGGAGAATAAGACTATACCTAGGAAAGAGCCTTAAAACCTTGTGTGTGGGAGCAATAAGGTTAGAAAGATCTTTTGAAAATAATATGTGCATTTCATGCATATATGAATTTGTTATTTCTCCATGCATCACACTAATAACCTTTGTTTTGCAGTCATCATAGTTCTATCGAAACCCTAGTGGAAAAGAAGAGGCAACAAACTAGTTAGGAAAAGCAAGACACCTAACTCAATCTAAAGGCCAAAATTGATAATGGAGCCAATTGTGCCACTCGAAGTCATAGAAAGAATAAGGGTTGACCTTATTCATACAATGGAGGATAGGATTATTAAGGAGGTAAACAAATGGCTTAATGAGATTATAAAGAAGAATGATGCATCTGATAGTAGAAATGATGAAGGGAAAGCACCCATAGAGATACCCCTATTAGTAATTATTGATGATGATTTATTTGGAATTAAAGAATATCACGAGAGCAAGCTAGCCAAGGAAGTAGGGAGTACTCATGTCATTCCTAATAAGCTCATAGAAAGTGATAAGGAAAGTGTTTGATTTGATGACCTTACTAAGCAGTTGGAAATGATCCAAAAGACTCTAGGTACGATAGGCCTAAATAGGGTAACTAATATTGAAGAGTTTTTTGCTTATAAGCTCAAAAAGCTTCTCACTAATTTTCAAATGCCAGAGCTTTCCAAATTCATAGGAACCTAAGATGAAACTAACCATATCCATTCCTATGTGTTAATAATGAAGACATTCAGAATGCCCACAGACACTATGCTTGAACTTTTTGAATTATTATTAGACAGATCTATGAAGACTTAGTACTATTGAAAAGAGCTAACATAAGCTTTTCAAGAAATATTACACTTGTAACTCAGTATTAAAAGTCACTTTACAGGATTTTGAGTATTTGAGGTAGAAAACCAATGAAAGTTTAAATGACCATATAAGGAGATAGAAGAAGTTGGCATTGGAAGTGACTATTAGGCCAATAAAAAGAAAGCAAATTAGAATGATTATCAATGAGGCATTGTCAAGCATAAGTATTAGAATTAAAGGGATATTGGTACACAACTTTAAAGATCTTTAAGAAGCTAGTCTACAAGTTGAAGAGTTAGAATTCGAATCAAAGAAATAGTATGATAGAAGAAGAAGCATGCCATTACAAGCTTAAAGAGAAGGGAACAAGACTATTAATTTTAATACAGTAAAAACTCTTAGGTAATTTATGGATTTAGGTATGCCTTTGTCCAAGGCCTTTGAGAGGTTGCAAAAGAAATGGGTGTTGAAGCCATTAGCACTAAGGCTACCTTCCAATCCTTTGTAAGGGGATATGACACTAATGCATATTATGTCTTTCATCAAAGGGAGACATAACATGGATGATTATTATAAGCTGAGACATAAGATCTAAGATCTCATTAATAACAAGACCATTGTTTCACCTAATCTTGGGAGACATAACATAAGAGGGAATTCATTTTCAAACTACTATAATGTCCTACACCTGAACCAAGGAGCCTTAATGATTGATTCTGAGATTCCTAAGGAGGTTGTAATGGCCACTTTTAAGGAAGTGATCCTTACGAAGTTTATAATTATTACTTGTGCCATTAATCCTTAAAAAAGTTGAAAATAGGAGACAGAAGAGGTAAAAAGGAGGAGGACGACCAAGCTATAAGAAGAAAATGATGAATAAAAATAAAAGAAATAGGTTAACCATGTAACTAAAAGTAGAAAGTACTAACTAGATAAGGAAGCCCCTAAGGACCTAAGGGTTAAAAAGAAAGTGAAAAAGTCATTGGTGAATGAAAAGCAGGAGGGAAAGCCTATTTTAAGGTAGTTGAAAAAAAAGTCAACTTAGATTAGTATGTAGGAATTGTTCATCAATTCCCAAAAGCATAAAAAGGTAATAGTTAAGGCTTTATCTTATAAGAAAAGGAGGTCAAAATATACTAGTGCTCAACTAATAGTTTAGAGTTAGGTTGATTATAACTCTCACCTCCACTCACTTCAGTCTGAATAACTCAAATGAGTAGAAAAAATATTATGGCATATCTTAGCGCTTGTATAGATTCTCCAAAACCATATATAAAGTTGGTTGCCAATCAGGAGAACTTAAAAGACCGTCTCTACTACTTTAGTTTAAGGTTGTATTAACTTCAAAAAAAATTTTGCCATGCAAATTTTGAAATAGTACATCGAGATTATAATAATACTTTTGAAATTCACAAGCATAGTTATCAAAATAATACATGTCTAGATCTGAAGTTTTAGTAGATCCACTAAAGATTGTTCATTTTTTAAAGACATGAAATTTTAAAATATACTTTTTTTAAAGCTTTTATTGATATAACTAGTAATCAACCTTAAAGGAATATTTTTTTGCTTTCCTCTTTATTGGAAGTATGTGTTATCATTTGATCTCAAAATTTTCTTTAGTATTGTCAACCATGATGGCTTTACTCAATTTATTAGTGTTTTTCAAGTGAATTGTTGACATTATGCTAGACCAAAAGTTTATTTATGGTAATCAACTCATATATCCTTTTAGATGCATGCTTTCATAATCGAAGTTAAGGAAAATTATAAGATAAATAATAAGCCTCAAAGGTATATCCCTATATGTAAATTCTTCATTAGTCCTATAAGGGTGATTTGGATTATGCATCATCTTTTTCATAATAAGATGTTGGTTAAAAAATTACATCATCTATTTGCATTAAAGTCTCCTCTGAAAGTTCCAAAAACTTTCTAGGGTCTTGAAATGGATTATTGTTATCCATGTTTGTATCGCTTTTTCGAGTTCTAAAGTTAAAGGAATTATTTTATCATTTAGAGCCTCTCTTTTAGAAATTAGTCATTTTGAAGTTATTGATTTCTTAAAAGTTCTCTTTTACTCGATAGATTCAATTTTATCATTTACTAGTTTTATTAATTCATTTGCTAGTAATTTCCTTTCTTTTGCAACGACATAAAGAGTTAGTTTACTTCATTATAAAAATTTTAAAAAATAAGTCAATCTTTGATTATTATGAGAGTTTATATTATTGGTGGACTAGGTTAGTGAAACCTCTCTTTTGATCTTGACAATATAAATTGAAGACTTTAATGCCTATTTTAAGTGTTGATCTTGCTAATATTAAGATAGAAATTGAGTTGGAAGTCAAATAGAAGTAAAATACTCTAAGTTTCAAAATTGTCTTCAAAATGGCAACTGCAACAAGAATATTGTCACTTCTACATCAAGAATTCTTAAAACCAAAAGTTCCAATATGTTTCACAGCTCCAATAGTGCTCCAACAATCATCTGAGAAATAAATTGAGTTGATTCACATGTCATAGAAGCCATTTGGACAATTGAAAATCGCAACTGTAATTTTGGTAATGACTATGACCTGTTTTCAACCTTAAGCAAAAAATGGATAGTTTGATTGGGGATAAAATGTAGCATTCCCTATTCAGTGCTATTTAAGTAGCGACCGCAACTCAAAAATCACGACCAAGACATTCATAATAACTAAAGGATTCTAATGACTAATTTTTTATGGACTAATGATCAAATGCTAAGTGTCACGAGCTCTTAAATACATTTGAAGATTATGACTATAAAAATTACAAAATCTAGAGTGAAAGATGAATCCTAATCTCAAATTCCTATCTTGATTGCAACCTGACTCTAACAAGCATTTAATGTAGGATTTGTCACAATAACTTAGAGATTTACTTATAGTTTCATTTGTAATGGCTCTTTATTAGTTGAAACTTATAAATACCCACCAAATGGCATTGAATGCAAAAGGATAACCATTTATTGTGTCCAAATTCTTGCACTTTTATTTCTCAAAGCTTAAGCTCATTAATTCTTTATACTTAGGTTATTAAAGGTTTCATGTGAGTCATAAACATTTTGGGTTTGGATTTTAAAGTGATCCTCAAGTAAGAAAACTCTTATGTAAGTTTATTGTCAACCATAAACACAATTGTTATTAAGGTTTGGTGTGAGCCTAAATGCTAAGGTCGGTGTAAGCTTATAAAACACAATAGTGAGTGAGTAAAATACCTAATTAGTAAATTGAGAGTGGACATAGAGCTTAACACTTGAACTACTATACATTGTTTATGTTAATTCTCTTTTTCCCTTTCCTTAATCTTTAATTTGATTAACCTCTTTCCAAATTTCAAATTATTTATCGATTTAAACCTTTCTTAGTGCACAGGAGCCAATAAGTGGTATCAGAGCTCAAGTTTCAAACCTATCTTAATTTATTAAGTAAAGATTATGGTACAAGAAGGAATCCACTCTCACCTTATGCCATTCTTTAATGCATCCAATTATGCACATTAAAAGTGTATAATGGAGATTTATCTTCATAGTGATGTAGTGGATGTTCGGGATATGGTAGAAAAGGAGTGGAAGCCACCTACTAAAGTATTGGATGGAAGTGAGGAGTTACTCCCTAAAGAAGAATAGGTTGAGACCCATAGAAAGGCAAATGGGAAGGAAAAAAAAAAGGTAATGGCAATAATCTTGAGCTCTCTCTCAAGAGAGAACTGTGGAAAATTCCAACATTATCACACCACTCATGGGATATGGAAGGCCTTAAAGAACTAACATGAAGGTACAATGCAAGTCAAGTCTAAAAGATTGGGCATGTATATGATAGACTGTGAACTCTTCATGATAAAGGATAATGAAAGCATCAATGATATGACAAATAGGTTGCTTGTTATTGTCAATAATATGAAGAAATATGGTTCACTAAACATGAGGTAAACAATAAAATTCTTAAATCTCTTCCTTTGGAAAAATTTAGGACAGGAGTATATAGTATTGAAGAGTCCAATGAAAAAATTAGTAAAGTACCAACTGATGTCCTTATTGAAAAGCTTCTTACACATAAGATGGCCATTAAAAAGGATAAGGAAATGAAAAAGATGAAAGGATAATGAGATAAAGGAGAGAAGAAAGCTATTGCTCTCAAGTCTTTTACTAAAGATAAAAAAAGTGGAGGTAAGCTCTAACGAGAGTAATGAAAGTGAAAAAGAAGAAGAAGAGTTTGTCATGCTTTCAAAGAAGTCCAAAAAACTAATAAGAAGAAAAAGAAAGAAGAACTCTCAAAAAAACATCATCTAACTTCAAAGAAAAGAAGAATGATGTGACTTGCTTTAAATATGGCAAGCAAGGTCATATCAAGTTTGATTGTCCCAAACTCAAGAAAAAGAAAAGTTGGACAAGGATAAGAACAAGATCTTTAAGGCAAGTTAAAATGATGACTAGTGAAGAGGAGGAAGATGATGAAGTTACTAACTTTTGCTTTATGGCTTAAGATGACTCCTCCAATGAGGTAAGTACTTTTTTCTCAATCTTGTAATAATAATGATTTTGAGGATTAGTGTTTCAAAATTTTGAATGATCTTATTAGTAACTTGAGGACTTCAAATGAAAAATTTTAGAAATCTTTAGAACATGTCTAAAAGTCCATTCTCATTTGACTCATTGAGAAAAGAAAATCATTCTTTAAAGAATGAGGTTATTAAGTTGAGAAATTTTATTTCAAAATTTCACAAAGGGAATGAAGCTTTGGATATACTCATTATATCTCAAAGACCACCCCTTATATGGTATTGGCTTTAATGGAGCTTCCATATCCACATTTTTTCCTCCCACTTTCATTAGAGCTTCCACGCCTCAAACTTTTAGTATAGAGGTGGTTAGGAAGAAGAGTGCTCTAAGCACTAAGCCTATCATGCCTAAAGGTAAAGGTGAGGCACCCTATAGCTCTAAAGGTAGTCCTCAAAGAGCAAATCATGCATTCATGTACACTTAGAGGCATTCACAAAGACACACCTACTACTCCTTACCATAAATGTTCTTGCATGCATACACATGGCCATGGCTTGAGAAGGTCTCCTACTCATGCTAAAGTTTATCATAGGAGAAAGACTCATAAGTCTAAACTCAAATGCCACTAGTATATGAAATATGGGCATATTAATGTGTTTTGTTACATTACAAAGGCTCATCTCAAACTAAAGGATCCTTTCAAGCCTGACCCCCTAGGCGCAAGTATGTTTAGGTACATAAACAAAGATCAATTTGTATTCTATTGTAGAAATGTTTGGAAGCCATAAAGAAAGATAATGATTAACATGTGGATAGTAGTTGCTCAAAGCGCATGATCGAAATAAGAAACTATTCACATCAATGAAAGAAAATGATAGTGGCAATATGACATTTGAAAATAATGTTAAGGGTAGGGTAATTGGTATTGGTGTGATTGGTAGAAAGGTTACCCCCTTATTAATAATGTCCTTTTGGTTTATCATTTGAAACATAATCTATTGAGTGTAAGTCAATTATATGATAAGGGTAATAAAGTTACGTTTGTCCCTAGAGAATGTCTTGTCACTACTTTGGTAGATGACAATGTATTCTTCAAGGGTGAAAGGCAAGGAAACACCTACATAATTGACTTAGATAATTTATCTAACCAAACTTTTAAGTGTGTTGTGTCCATTAGTAATGAATCATGGCTTTGGCATAGAAGACTTAGACATATAAGCATGGAGCTTTTTCAAAGCCCATCCAAAGGAAAAGTTGTAGAAGGTCGTCCTAAGTTAAAGTTCACCAAGGACAAGGCATGTGGACCATATCAAATGGGATAGCAACACCAAGCATCTTATAAGGAAAAAAAATGTTATTAGTACCTATGGGCCTCTTCAACTTATTCACATAGACTTGGTTAGACCTACAAGAAATACTAGTCTAATTGATAAACGTTATGCATTTGTCATAATTGATGATTACTTTAGATTCACTTAGGTTAGTTTCTTAACTCACAAGAGTAATGTATTTGATGTTTTTGCAAAAAGAGTTCAAAATGAGAAAGGTTGCTTCATTTCTAGTATTAGAAGTGATGATGGAAAGGAAATTCAAAATGAGCCTTTTGAAAATTATTGTTTAAAGAATAGGATTTAACATGACTTTTCAGCTCCTAAAACAACACAATAAAATGGTGTTGTAGAGAGAAAGAATAGAACATTAGTTCAAATGGCTAGAACTATGCTTAATGAGTATTCTCTTCAAAATTACTATTGGGCCTAAGCCATCAATATCTCTTCTTATATTACAAATAGAGCTTTTAAAAGACTCATTTTAAACAAAATCTCTTATGAGTTATGGAATGAAAGAAAGCCTAAGCTTTCATACCTTAGAGTCTTTAGATACAAATGTTATATCTTGAATATCAAGAACAACCTTGGAAAGTTTGCCTCTAAAATCGATGAACGCATATTTTTAGGCTATTCTAGCATTAGCAAGGCTTATAAGGTCTTTAACAAAAGTCCATGATGGTTGGAGAGTCCATGAATGTTGTGTTTAATGAGTCTAGTAAGCTTAATCTTGGAAAATATTATCTTGTTAATGATCTTGTAGGTGATTTTGAAAAGTTAGAACTCAACTCTACTTCAAAGGAAAGTGTGACTGAAATTGAAAAGCAAGAGCCACCTCAAGAGTTAGAACAAGTTCAACCCCAACAAGAGGAGAACCAAGCCCAAAGATTACCTAAGGATTGTAGGTACTCTAAGAATCATCCAAATGAGCTTATCATTGGTGAGACCTCTAAGGGCATAAGTACTAGAGCTCAACTAAATGCTTTAGATAATAACCTTACTTTTATTTCTCAATTGGAATCAAAGTCAACTGATGAGGCTCTTGATGATGAGTGTGAGTGATTGTTATGCATGAGAAGCTCAACCAATTTAAGATAAATAATTTTTTGAAACTTATCCCTTGATTAACAAATCACCTAGTTGTAGGTTACAAATGGATGTTTAGGAACAAGTTAGATGAGCAAGGTTCCATCATTGGAAATAAAGCTAGATTGGTTACCAAAGGGTACAACCAAGAGGAAGGCATTGATTATGATGAAACCTTTGCCTCCATTGCAAAGTTAGAGGCCATTAGAATTCTTTTAGCATATGCATGCCACATGAACTTTAAGCTTTTTCAAATGGAAGTTAAAAGTGCATTTTTAAATCCTTTTGTTAAGGAGGAAGTTTATATATAACAAACCTTCGGGTTTTGAATCACATGATTTTTCTAACTATATTTTCAAACTAACCAAAGCCTTGTATGGTTTAAAATAAGCTCCTAAAGCTTGGCACAAAAGGCTTAGTTGATTTTTTAAAAAATTAATTTAAAAAAAAGGCAAGGTTGACACTACTTTATTTGTTAAAAGGCATGACAAGGACACTCTTATTATTTAAATTTATGTTGATGACATTATATTTATTACTACTAATGAAGCTCTTTGTGAAGAATTTGCTAAGTGTATGACTAGAGAATTTGAGATGAGCATGATGGGTAAACTTAAATTCTTCCTTGGTCTACAAATCAAACAAAGCAAATAGGGTATCTTCATCAACCAATCTAAGTATACAAAAGAACTACTCAAAGAGGTATGGGATAGATAGATGCAAGGTAACAAAAATACCAATGAGTGCATCAATCAAACTCGATAAGGATGAATTAGGTAAGCCTATTTATGAGAAAATTGTATAAAGGTATGATTGGCTCTTTACTCTACCTTACCACTTCTAAACTAGATATAATGTATCATGTTTGCTTGTATGCACATTTTAATCATATCCTAAGGAATCACACTTAAATGTGGTTAAAAGGATTTTAAAATATTTGCATAGAAAGATTATGGTATCCTAGGAATTCTTCTTTTAGTACTCTTGGGTATTTGAATGTGGCTTATGCCTGTGGATAGAAAAAGTACTTCCAAAACTTGCTAATTTATTAGTGAATGCTTAGTTTCTTAGTTTAGCAAAAAACAAGTTTCAATTATTTTATCCACCAATGATACAGAATACGTGGTGGCAAATTATTATTGCACACAAGTTATTTAAATAGAGTAACAACTCAAGGATTTTTTCAAAAAATTTGATCATGTTCCCATCAAATGTGATAACATTAGTGCTATTAATCTTTCAAAGAATCCCATCCAACACTCAAGAAGCAAACACATTGATATTATACAAAATTTTCTTAGAGACCATCCAAAAAATGGTAAGATGGTGTTAGAGTTTATTGACACTAGCAACCAACTTGCCGATATTTTTACTAAACCCCTTGATAAAGAAATGATGAACTTCTTCAAAAGGGAATTAGGGATGCTTAATGGAAGCTCTTTAAGGTAAGAGTAGGTCTCATTGTATACACCTATAATTACTTAATTGTTAGAGTTGTTTGATGTGTTTATAATTATTACATGTTGATTTGTTTTTATTATTATGTTAAGATGAATTAATTCAACTAGCAATTGAATTTCTCCATATTCAAATGCATGAATTAATCATTAAAATATCAAATTAATCACTTAGAATATAGACCATTTTTGAAAATTTCATTTTCAAACTTATTTTTGAAGCTGACATGTAAATTATGATCGAGATTAAAAATTGCAATTGAGATTTACAAGTCATAACAATTTTTCATAACTTTCACATTTTGCACTCGCGATTTGTTGTCGACCTTGCAAAATTTCAATTTTTTTCAAATGTCATCCATTTTCTTCACATCTTTTTAAGGAGAATTCAACTGTTACTCACATTTTTGTATTTTATGGTCATAACCCAACTATATCGATCTTGAATTATATGTAGCTATTGGGTAATGACCATTTGACTCCCAAACGATACAACTTTTGCATTCAATGAAGAAGTGATCAATTGTAGCCATTTTTTTATCTTATTTTTGCCTATTTTAATCCCTCTAAACTCTTTTCTTCCTCTTTTTTTTTTTTACTCTTTTCCACTCACTTTCTCTTAACATTTCAACTCTTTCTCTTCATTTATTTCCTTTCTACCCTTTTTACTCTTCTTTTATGGCACCAAAAAAGCCTCTAATAGGAAGTGACAAAGGTAAAGGCATTACCCAAACTTTTTCTCTATCTCCTCAACCTCCTCATTTACATCACATGAAAGGAATCACCAAGGATGAAAAGGCAAGATATAAAGCAAATAAGAAGAAAATAATTACTCTAAATAAGATTAACTCCACATTTCTCCTTGAGACCTTAGGACTTTTTGGTGAAATTAAGGCATATCTTTCCAGCCTTAAATGAAAGGAGTTCATCTTCCATGATGAACCAAGGTATGAAGAAGTGTTTTGAGAATTTATGGCAACAATTAATGGAGATTGTTAAAGTTATAGAATCAGCAACAAGTATGAATGGTTTGCTCTTTAGATGCTTTGTTGCCCCATATTACATAACCTACCCTCAAATTTGTTCCCTTTTTAACTTCCAAACAGAGGCCAATGTTCCCTTCAACCTCTTATCTTAACTTATAATTTACTAATTTTTGGTGCTAAATCTTAATTAATACACATCATGAACTTAAAAAATCCTTAGCCCAATCCCTTCTCTTTTGGTTGCTTCATAGAATAATATTCTCCATCAATGTAAAGGGTAATGGTAATGAGAAGGTCTCACAAAAGGATTTGTCCTTTCTCTATTACCTCATTAAGTGTAAGCCCATTCAAATGGACCACTTCTTTATTAATTAACTAGCCCACATAAGCCTCTTCAAAAGAAGGCAATCTCTTTTTCCTTTCCATATAATTGTCGTATACAAGTTTATAGGGGCTTTAACGCTAGAAAATGAAGCTTTCCTTACCAAAGCCTATCTACCTAGCAAATATTTTCTTAACCTCATCTATTTGATCAATTCCAAAGCAATTAGGGCCAACACATACAAATATTTACTTGGTGAAGCTAGAGCCAAGTGACAACAAGCCTCTTATGTTCAAAAAAAAATGAGAAGGCTTACTATTGAAGAAGAACAAAAAGACGCTCTAAGGGAATCGAAGGTACAAACTCGAGCTCCTCCTCCTCCTTCTTTGTCCCTTTCATCTATTCATAGAAAGATTGATAAAATCATAAGAGTGATGAAAAGGAGACTTAAAGTCCTTAGCCACCTCCACAACGATATTATGGATTTGCAAGAGAAAATGGAGCTTACTCCTTGCTACCTTCCAAATTTTAAAGATGAAGTCATCAAAGAGGAAGAAGGTGGCAATGAAGGAGAAAGAGGCAATAAAGACAATTATAATAAGGATGATCAAGAAAATGATGAAGATAGAAATGATGATGATGACATTTCCCCCATTTTTTAGATTTTCTTTTAATTTTTTTATTTTTCATCCTCAATTTTTAGTGTTCTTGTTATTTTCTTTTATATCTTTTATTTTGCAAACTTTTGGTCCCAAAATGTGTGATCACATATATGATTGTGGTTGAAACATTATCCATTGTTTGCACTTATACTTATCTTTTATTAATGAAATGTTCTTATGTTTTATCTTGTCTCTTTTTGGTATATGATTACCTTAATGCCTTTGTGATCATTACAAAATTGTGATTTTGTTTATGATTGTAATTGCCTCATAATTGTGCAATAATATCCCTCTCATTATTCCCATTTTCCCTTGTTTTTTGATCTTGTTAAAGGGGGATAGAAAATAAAATATGCAAATTAAAAGTTAATTGGTTAGATTAACTAACATAACTAAGGGGAAGTATAAATTAAAGGCGAGTAGTTCTTTAATTTTAAAATTCATGCCTAAGTGTTTATTGAGCTCATTACTAAGGAACTATATCATCCAACATCCATTGACTTCCAAACACTTAGAACTTATAAGAGGATGCATATTAAAGCTTTTATCCTTTGCATGTTCAATTTAAATTGTCAAAATAAAAAAGGGGGAAGATTATTAGACTAGGTTTGTCAAACCTCTTTTTTGATATTGACAATATAGATTGAAAGACTCTAATGCATATTTTAAGTGTTGACCTTATATATATTAAGGTAGAAATTGAGTTGGAAAGCAAATAGAAGCAAAATTCTCCAAATTTCAAAATTATCTTCAAAATCGTGATTGCGATAAGAAGATCGTGACTAGTACATCAAGAATTTTTGAAACCAAAGTTCTAGTCTATTTTTCAATCCCTATTATAGCGAAGCTCGCAATTGCCACTCTTAAAAGACTTAAAACAATGATTCAACAGTGATCTAAGAAATAAATTTAATTGAGCCAAGTGTTCTAAAAGCCATTTGGACATTTGAAAATTGCAACTACAATTTTGATAGCAATCATGGCCTGTTTTCAACCTTTAGCACAAAATGGACAATTTGATTCATGGTAGAGCATAGCATTCCCCTATTCCAGCGCTATTTGAGTTCCGACTGTGACTTCCAAATCACAACCAAGACATTCATAATAACTAGAGGGTTTTAATGGCTAGTTTTTTTTTATGGACCAATGATCAAACACGAAGTGTCATTAGTCATTAGATATATTTGAAGATCACAACCACAAAAATGGTAAAATCCTGTGTGAAAGATGAATCGCAACCGCGACTTCTTATCTGGATTGCTACTTGACTCTAACAAACATTTCATACGAGATTTTTCATCATAAGTTGGAGATTTGCTCATAATTTATTTTGTAAAATACTTCACCAAATGGCCTTGAATGCAAAAGGATAGCCATTTATTGTGTCCAACCTCTTACACTCTGAATTCTTAAAAGCTTTACTCGTTAATTCTTTGTACTTAGGTTGTTGAAGGTTTCACGTGAGCTTTAAACACTTTGGGTTTAGATTTTAGTCTGAGCCTCAAGTGAGAAAACTTTTGTATAAGGTTGTGTGTGAGCAATACATATAAGTATAATTGTGGTTTGGTGTGAGGCTAAATACTAAGTTTAGTGTAAGCTTGTAAAACACTATAATGAGTGAATAAAATACCTAATAGGTGAATTAGAAAGTGGATATATAGTTTGTTAAGACCCAAACCACTATAAATTGCTTATGTTGATTCTCTTTTTCTCTTTCCTTAATTTTTATTTGATTAATCTCCCTCCTAATTTTAAATTATCACCAATTCAATCCTCTTTTTTTGGTGCACAAAGACCAACAATTATCTTTAAGTCTTTTTATTAATCTTGAGTTGCACTTACAACTTAATTAGGAATGTTTAAATCAGACATATCTTCTCTATAGAGGGATCTTGCCATATAATCTAAGAAATCAGTTTACCTCAAATTTATCATTTTCTATAAAATAGATTATTTATCTGATATAACCTAAAATAAAATTAGGTAGTCTAAGTAAATGTTTACTAGTAACTTTTTAAAATGGGGATACTTCTCTTTTAGTATATGGAAGGCTTTATTTATATTGTTACATTTTTATGTTAAAGGATGTTTGAGGCATTATCTTAGAACCACATCAATTCTGTTTTCTTATTTTTTTCCTTTAATTTTCTATACTTAAAAACTTTTATTCTCAAATTAATTGGAGGATTATTTTCGTTCTTCATTTGAATAGTGTTTGATACTATTATATTTATATGCTCTTGAAAGGGCAAGGAATCTACCTCCCATAATTTCATCCATATAATCGTCATATAAGAAAAGGATTAAATTGACTACAATCGAAGATTAAGGGTTTAAATGAACTTTTTTATGATGCGATGCTACTGTAGCTCCACTTCGAATCATACACTGGACAGAACCATTACATAGTAAACATGAGACCATGATAGTAAATATCAGTTAATTATATATGGCATGGAGGACTGTGCCTGTTTTGACAATGTCTTATTAGCAGTTAAGTACATAGAACATTGCACGTGATAGCTAACTGAAGTTCATTAAAAGTACAAATCATTTGTCACATAACAAAGCAAGAATTGGGGTTCTCATCGCTAAACATTTCAGGAGCATAAGCATATGCCAAGTAATACTTTGACGGCCAATACTCACTTTTTTTTATGTCACTCTCCTTATCATCCTCTCCCTTGCCTTCTTCACCATCTTTCTTTTCTCTTTCTTCCTTCTTCTCCTCTTCCTTCTTTTCTTCCTCTTTCTTCTCCTCCTCTTGCACTATTGAAACCTTCTTCCTAGTCTTTTTGTATACATCATCAACCAGCTTGGTTGGATCGACCACGCCTTTTACTATTACGTGACTATTAGCTAGGTCTGTTTCGACTGATTCCACACCTAGATTAATGCATATTCCAAAACAATTTAATTTTCAATGTTCAAGCATTGTAACATCCTTTATTATTGATTATTCTAAATTCATTTAAAACCATGAGAAATTAATTATAGGGTAAAAAAAAAAAATTACCTTGGATCTTTCTAACTCGCTTTTGTAAAACCTGGGCACAAGCTTCGCAATGCATTCTCATGTTCAATACTACTGTTACAACAGTTGGAGGCTGCCACAAGATTGTGTTGATTTGGTCATATGCCCATGATTATTGATATCCAACAAACTACGAAGTATGGCTCATCCAACTACCAAGATATTAGCTCGAACACGGAAATTACAAGATAGAAACTTGAAAATTATGTAGTACATGTGTCACGAAAATTCTAACGAAGTTCAAATTCAAAATAATATGAAACTAAATTGGACTAGTTACCAATTTGATCCTTTTGCACTACTTGACGCACATATCTAAATAAAATTTTGAATTATTTAGTAATTATTTTAAAAAAATTATTAGTTTAAACTAGTTCAATTTTTTCCATTTGGGTATGTTTTGCCGGCTTTTCAAGTGTCAGATTTAATTATCTTTCCTTCATTGTAATTTAGGAAAAAAAAGTTCAATCTTTATCTTTTCATAAATTTTCACTAAATGCAATTCAAACTCTTCGAAAACCCATTATATATTCATAAAAATTAAAATTTAATTCCAAATTCAATTTTATTTTACTTGATAATAAAAAATTCAAGGGTGGCCTAAGAAGGAAGAGGGACAAAATTACACCATTAATTTTGTAATTTTCTGCAGGGTTTCTTTTCTAATGTTATGTTCTAGTTACTGTGCATGACATCATGAATACCTTTTCTCAAAACTTGTTGGTTTTTGTTCACATCCTACAGAGGCACAACACTTTTTCTGATATGTGTCATTAATTGGTGGTGGGATTAGCATTTCACTGATAACGACATGGATAAAAGTTGTATTCATTTTCCTAATTAAAAGATTTGTCGAGATTTGGTTAAAACTTTAATCTCATCATTTCAGTGGTAATGGAAGTCTCAAACATCTCTATCTAAAATGATTTGGGTTAGAATAGAAATAAGATAACGTGTCGTCTTCAGAGCGATTGAACCCTTAGGACTGGTAGAAATTCTTATCTTTTCCACATCTTTTAGGCATGAGAGCTATCCATATGAGGCCATTAGATGGCTATCTTATCAAAAATTTCGAACCTTACAATTAAATTGTCCTAGTGGGAAATTCTTTTAAGTTTTTATTTATGCAAAATAATAGGCTACATTACTGCATATTTTATACTATTACTTTTGAAAATTGCAGGATTTAACGAGATTAAAATATTCTGTAACAAAACATTTGAGCATAAAACACAATTAGATTATAAAATTTGAAAGAAGCCACGAAAACTCAAAACTTAGCTTGAATCAACTATTAAAATATCGTGTTGAGAGAAGAGACATATTTACTTCTTTTGAAAGAAGTAAAATATCGCATTGAGAGAAGAGATATATAGTATAGATTTTACTTTTTTTTTTTTTTTTTTTGAAGTAAGTTGATTAAGAAGATGTAACTTTTAAGTAAATGCAATTTTTAAATATGTTTGATTGAAAACAAATGTAAAGTTTAAAAAATATAAACTTTTTTATATTATTTAATTTCTTTAATAAAGAGAAAGTAATTTATTAACAGAATGGTCAATATATGCAATTACTTTAAAAATTAAAGTATTTTATGACCATATCCTTAACTAAATTTCCAAAAGTTAAAAAAATTATTAATATAATATAGTATTTTCAAAATATTTTTTTAGAAATTAATGAAAAATCAAATCTAAAATTAATATACTTCCTAAAAAAAAGATGTGTGAATCAAATGCATACAAATTTTACTTTTTAAGAAGTATTTTTCTTAAAAATAAATCTCTTAGTTGTAGACCAAATTTCAAATAGATTTTTATTTCTAGTATTTTGTCAAAAAATTACCGCATGGTAGCACTAATTTAACTGGGCCTGGGATCCCAAATTGTGATCCGTGACTTCTAAATCACGAGAAGCTGACCCCAAATATAAGAATCCCTCTGCCCACTCGTAAGACGTGCCTACATTTCTGATTTGTTTCGTTACTTTCATGTCAGCAAGCAAACAGTTGCTGTGGTAAATCATGTGGACCCAAACAAAAAGGGAAATTATTGTGAGTTTTTTTTTATTATTTTTATTAGACTGATTCTAATGCTTCGAATCAAACTACTAATTGTATTCTCTTACTAATTTGAACAATCAATTCAATATAATTTTTTTAAAAAATACTATTACATACTATAAAAATTACATTTCAAATTTACCAATTTAAGAAGATAATTTATTGGATTTTACAGCTCATTGTTTCATAAAAAAAATTATATTTCAAACATTAACATTGCATGCTGTTTTTGAATTTTCAATATAAAAATTAGTGATATATATTGATAAAATAAAAAGTATAATAAATTTTGTAGCGCTGATTATGATTTAATGTCATATAAAAATTTTTTATATTATAAATAATTAACATTGCTATTATGATAATGAATATTAAAGTAAATATATTTTACCTCCTCCTTTTTCTCTTCCTTCTTTTCTTCCTTGGTTTCTTCTGGTGGTTTTGGCAAAGGTGAAATTAATTCCACTTTCCTACCGCTTTTCTTTTGCAGCCTCCCACATACCTTTACGGGGTCTGCTGCTTTGCCTTTCACCACCACCTTACCCGCTTTGCTGTCTGTCGTTACTTCTTCCACTCCTGCTATAAAAATTTTTACAATAATAATAACTTTATTTTTTTTATTAATTTAACTTCTATAATGATTCGTATTTTGAAAATCTCATAATAACAGCGATGTCAAAACTATGAAATAAATTAAAACAATAATTTATTTTGAACATTCGTAATTGTAGAATATATATTTTTTTATTTCTTTATGATAAACGTGTTAAACCTTAAACTGAACTAAGCATATAATGAAAAACTGAGCTCCCTTAAAAGACATTAATATCAATATAATGAAATGAATCTTTCCCATTTTACATATTAATAGCAGACTGCGTTCAATTTTTTTTTTTTTTTTCTTTTCAGAAAACCATAAAAATAACAAGAAAGAAGGCTCTCATCGCCATGATAATTCAAAGAATTTTAGACAACTATTAATTACTGTGGCAATTCTAACTGAAGGAAATTAACAAAGGACCTTCAAATCCTTTCAAGGCTCTGGCAACTTTCCTAGCACAAGCTTCACAATACATATCAACCTTGAGTACAATCTCCGGAGGCTCTTCTTCTTTCTTCTCTTCCTTTACTTCTTCTTTCTTCTCCTTTGATAATTAATTCCCCACCATAGAAAAACCAAACCCAAGAAACAGATCATCAGATCTATACATGAGCTTATGGCTTCACTAACATTAACAACAGAATCTTCATCTATTTTAAGTCAAAAATATTTTTTCAAAAAAAAAAAAAGAAAAGAACAAAGAACTTATATATATATATATATATATATACACACACACACATATATAGAAAGAACAAATTTTAGACTTACTTCACCCATTTGGTGCGATGAGATTTCGGCTTAGTTCAAGAGCTGTACAGGGAAGTATAGTTCGTTATGGTAAGAATGAGTAACTCTGAAAGCTTTAGCTCTCTCACGAGTGTGTATGTGGAGGAACACTTGTGTAGTTGGGGGATTTGTAGCAGACATTATGTCCTCTGGCTGACTCAGCGTACCGTCATTTGCCCTCCATTTCCTCCGAATGGACTTTCCAATTTGCACTTCTGTACAATCCATGGGGGACTTATTAGTCATAAATTTTTCTTCAATACAAAATCAACTGCAACGTGATTTCTAGTTGTGGGAGATTTACTATTTCAAAAGAACTTTTTTTTTTAAAGATATTAATTATTATGTGGTTATAAGAATGAGAATGAAATGTATATTTTTGAATTGAGATTCTTTTCTTCTTAAATGAACAAAGAATCTGAAGATTTTGTAATATTTTAATTGAATAACTTGAATTTATTTAGATTGCTATTTATTTTTAAATACTATATATTTTATGTACTATAATTTTTGAGATTGTCATTAGTTGAATTATTCTAATTATTTCAAAATAAACATTGTTTATGATATTCATGAAATCCAAACGCCCATATTCATTTTTCATGCTTGTTTTTATTTGAATTTCAACCAACCAAACATAATGTAATTGTTAAAAGATTTTGAATCTACTTAAAATATATGATTCTAAATTGATGTAATCTAAAGATGATTCAATCTAGCTCATTTATCACATTTAGCATTAGATGAAGTTATAATATTTTCAAATTTTAGAAATACTTTTTTACTCTCATGAAAGCAATTTATTTTATTGTCTATTAATTCAATAATTATTCATAAATGCTTTAATTATGCATATTAATTCAAAAATAATTTTTAACTTGCAAAATTAAATTTTTTAAAAAATCTACTATCAATTAGTAAAGTCAATAATTCACATCTTACACACATGCTTATATGAATAAGATAAGATGATATGCCAACATGGTATTTTAATGCATTTAAAAATGCAATACTACATTTTTTTTCCTTTTCTAAATAGTATGTATATGTACTTTTATTGGCTAATATTATTATGCACGTAAAATATCATAAATTTGAAATGTTGGAATTATTATATCCATAGAAAATTTTCAATAATTTAAAGTGTTAAAATTAAAATTAATTACAATAATAATTATTGTGATATTTTAGTTTCATAATAAATAAAAAGCCTTTAAATTTTAATATATCAAAAATAGTTCTAATAAGCATTTAACTGATTGAAAAATTTTAGAAATGAAGACATCCTTAATCACTGTCGGACCCACAAAATAATTAAACTATTCTGTTTAAAAATTTGTCCCTTTCTTTAAATAAAAAATATTTTATCATTAGAATATTGTAGTAATATGTTAACAAATTATATAATTATTTTTAAATAAATATTTTCTATTTTTCTCCAACATATAAATTGAAAAGTAAAGAAATGGTAAAAGAAATTAAGCAATTATTTTAGAATTTATGTAAATGTAAAAAATAAATCAATATATTATTAATTTTAACAAATGAAAATTTTATCTTATATATATATATATATATATATATATATATATATATATATATATATATATATATATATATATATATATAGTGTTTTAT
>CATIWR010503748.1:0-10012 GCA_949677035.1 Omphalea diandra | reverse complement strand
AAAAGTACTTGTCCAATAGAAATAGTTTCCTCTATCGATTCTCGCTTTTTCCCCTTTTTGAAGAACTAAACTTTTTTAAAAAAATTTCTATGTTGGCTCCCCAATTCTTTCAACTTGTTGAAGCATTTTCCTGCTATGCTTTTTAAACCTTTCAGAAGGCGTCTTTATTCTTGTCGTCTGTTCAACTGGTCATTGTCTGCGGAAAGAGAATTATGAATGGCTGTGCCGCTGGCGGAGTGTTATCTCCACTCCCTCTTCATGGGAGAGAAAGGGCGAAAATTTCTCATATCGTCAGGCGGATCCCCTGGGAAGAGGAAAATCCCTTCCCATTGTCATCCTTAGAATCTTTCACGCTGCTGTCATGGAACTTCACCGACTGGATTGGTTTGTTAGGGATGTCGTTGAGTCCAGGAAGCTCGAGCTCAATTGTAAAAACTCAAAATTGAAACCAAACTTAGCTAAATTGAGTAAATTGAGCTTTCATTTTCAAGTTTGAGCTCAAAAACTCAATTAGTGGTGAAATAATTGTTTAAAATCTCCAATTCAAATTTAAATAAGTTTGATGAAGCTTAAAATCTAAATTGGCTTTGCTTGTTCAAGTTATTTATATCAATTTATCAAAAAATAAAATGATAAAATAATAAAAATATTAAAATTTGACTACTCAAGTAATTTAAACTTAATTCAATTAATATTAAATTAATTTTTAATATTTTTATCTTATTTCGAGTAGTTCATAAGTTATTTCGATTTATTCATAATTATAATTTGTTTTTATCACTTCATATCATGTATATTCAACTACTTCATATTATATATATTCAGCTACAATCACATTAGTAAACATTAATTAGGATGATTTTAGTATTGTTATTGCCAATAACTAATTTTGGATAAAAATTAGAAAAGATTTTTTTTTTCTTTTTGTAAATATGGTTTGTGTAAGGAATACAATCAAATTGAGTAAGCTTGAGCTCAATTATAAAAAATTTTAAGTTTGAAATTTAATTTGAGTTGTAGTCAGCTTTATTTTTCAAATTTGAGTTTTAAATTATTCAAAGTATTTAAACTCATGAAATAATTTTCAAAATTTTAAATTCAAATTTAAATAAATTTGATTGAGCTTGAATCTAAATTGCCTCTATTTGATTAAGCTATTTATGTAAATTACCAAATTGTTAGAGATAGAGAGGATATTATCATGTGGAGCTTAACTCAGAATGGGAATTTTAATGTGGCAAGTACATGGGAAGCTCTTTCAAAGAAGCATACTAGAGTGAGTTGGTATAAGCTTGCTTGGGAAGCAATGCATATACCCAGACACAGTTTTATCTTTTGGCTAGCAAGGCATGATACGTTGGCGACTAAAAGCAAAATAAAGAAATGGGGTATCATAAATAATAATTCTTGTGTTTTTCTATCAGAGAGTAGATGAGGACATTCAGCATTTATTCTTTAATTGTCCATTCTCTATTGAAGTGTGGAAGCAAGTTTTGCAAGCTTGCAATATATACAGGAGTCCAGTGGCTTAGAGAAGAGAAACATCCTGGTTTTGTAGGAGAGCCATGGGGATGAATTTGCAGAGTTAAGTCAGAAGGGTAGCTCTTTGTGCTTCGGTGTATATGATCTGGAAGGTTAGGAATAGTCAATTTTTTTTCAAATCAAGTTTGTGCAGCTAGTCATGTGTTTAAAATGATTAGAAACACAGTTTTTGTTGAGGTTTGATACCTGTAAAAATAGAGCAAACCATAGAGTT
This sequence comes from Omphalea diandra, assembly GCA_949677035.1. Classification (NCBI taxonomy): domain Eukaryota; kingdom Viridiplantae; phylum Streptophyta; class Magnoliopsida; order Malpighiales; family Euphorbiaceae; genus Omphalea; species Omphalea diandra. The sequence continues at coordinate 8,256 of CATIWR010503748.1, read as the reverse complement.
TTATTAGCTTGAAGGTGATTGGATTCTACTGAAACATAAATTCCTTTTGTATTTGGATAATTGTTTGTCATAATAAATTTCTCTTTGTTTGATTGACCAATATATATATATATATATATATATTTTGAAACTCGACTACTCCAGTAACTTAAATTTAATTCGATTAATATTAAGTCAATCTTTAACATTTTTTGAGTCAATATCGAATAATTCATAAACCATCTCAATTTATTCATACATATAGTTTATTGTCACTTTATATTATGTGTGTTCAACTATAAATCTATATGGCTTCACATCATAAATAAATAGTTATTATGGTAAGTTTAATATTGTTATTATCAATAGCTGATTATGGATAAAGATTAAAAGAAATTCTGCTTCCTAACTGATTATAAATTTTTTTCAATATGAAACTTATAAATAAAAAAGTAATTTTGATACAAACTAATATTTAAAAATAACTATTAAATTAGATATAAAAATAACTATTAAATTAGATATACACTGTAATTAAATCATTTTTATAAGTAGATAAGAATATTTTTAAAATAAAAAATAGTATTTTAACAAACAAAATCAAATTTTAAAATAACAATACCAAATATGATTAATAGTGAATCAAACACTCATAATTAGCTTGAAAGTTCGACCTAAAAAAATTTATTAAGTTATTTACATAAACAAATGATTCTCAAACTTAATTTTTAAATTAGTTTAAAACTTAAACACAACTGTATTTACGTCATTTAAATTTGCGAATAGCTCATTTTATAAACTCGTGATGAGTTCATTCAATAAACTTGATTATGAGTTTAAAAATAGACTTATTTAAATAATTTGATTTCTACTAGTAGTATTTATTTACGAGTTTATTTGACTCTTTAAAATTATAAACAAATTGTTTAAACTCAATTATTTATATTTTTTAATTTGTATTTTATAATTACAAAATAACATTTAAATTCTATATTTTATTATATAAAATTATTAAAAATAAATATTATTTATTATAGTAAAAAAAAGTAGAATAAATATTATAATTTTAATAACTTTACGAAAAACTTTAATTATAATTTAATGTAATTAAAAAAATAAATTCAATTAAATTTATAAATCATGTACAAATATAATCATATTCGATTCCACCCGATTAATAAACCAACTAAACCTAAATCTAAATTTTAATTTCATTCAATAAATGAACCACAATTAAAAAGTTTTCAGCTTGGTTGGTTAGTCAAAGGTTTTGAAATTTGGACAATAAGGGTGCGAGACGTAATTGACAAAACACGAAAAAACTGAGGGCACACGAATATATAAAAACCGAAAAAGTGGGTCCAAAAAGTCTAAAACTCAGCCCACGGACTTCCCGCTTATCCCGCTTCTCCCTTCCCTCCTCTGCTTTGAAGAAAATCATCTCTTCCTCCAACAGTCCTACCGTTTTATTTCTGTTCATTTCAATTTTAATTAAACAAATTTATATAATTTATTTCACTTTGCCATAAACTCTCCTTTCCTCCCATCAGATCTTCTTCGCCTCCTGATAGCTACACTCATTTCTCAACCTTAGTCTTTTTATCTCTTCAGATCTGTGAGTTCTCTGCTCCATCCTTTTCGCTTTCGTGTTTTGATTGCTCAGAAAAGAAAAAACCCTAATTTTTTGCTATTTCCATCGTCTATTTTCTAATTACGATTCCAATTATTGATTGATACGAGATTGTGGTGGTTCGTATACTATTTTGGTGAAATGGATTACTATTTCTTCTAATTACGAAATTCTTTCTTTTTTTTTAATTATTATTTATACTGATTAGAATAGGCCAATTCTACATATGCCACGTTTGCGTGCTTCTTCAGTCTATCCTCTCATCCTTGTTTGGAGTATTAGATAATTGCGTTTGAAGTTTTCTGCGTGCGAAGTTTGTAGTCAGTCAGACCCTTTGACGATAACTGTATTGTGTTTGACTAGTAGGGCCAATAACTTGGTCTCTATTCCATTGTTCACTTATTTTGCATAAGTAATTCTGGACGAACCGAGGTGAGCCAAGGTGAGGTTTAGCAGAGCCATCATCTTTTAAAAGTTCCTAACTGGATTATGTATGATAGAATTGCTATTTATTTATATGTTTTGGCATGAAGTCAGTGTAATCAATAGTTTTCACTGATTTAACTGGTGGGGGGATGTTCGTGGTAAGATTAATTGGATCACCTAAGCGATGTTCCTTTTTCCCCCTTTTGCTTGCTCTGGTGTTATCACATCCTTTTAGGTTTATGCTGGGACATATGACTTAGACAATTGTGGCGTTGCTAGTTCTTGGAGGAACCTACTGATTTTTGTAGTACTATGGATGCTCTTGAAGATTGGAAACTGTTCAACTTTTGTCTGTCCTTTGGTTTATGGATTTTCTACTGTCTGAATTTTGAATTTTATTCCAGCTTGATGCATAGTGGATTTTTTCATGATCAAGCAATGTTGATACAATTTTCGCGTGATACAAATACCCAGTTTTTTTTTTTTTCCTAGTGACTTGCTATATTAGTCTTGGATCAACATTTAGCTTATATTGTTGTTGTTTAAGCTTGTGTGCATTTCTTCCAGGTTTCTTTTAGTCCGGTGATTGACTGGAGCAAGAGTAATGAATATTTAGGTGCATTCCTTATTGGCTACTGAGAGTTGTACCATAGACTGTATATGTTGTTCTCATTATGGAAAAAGAGGCCTCAACTGAGAAAAGTAGACGAGATTCTCCAACTTCTGGAAATTTGGAGCAAGATGCTTTTGATTTTCAGAAGGATGATAATACAGAACTATCGGCAGATATGAAATCTCTTGATATCAGCAAGGGTGAGTCCAAATTAGACAAGGATAATGAAAAATATGGCACTGGTGAAAATATTGACAAGAATAGTGTCTTGGAATACGAATATCAGGGAGATTTGGATCAGAGTAAGCACCTTGAGTCTGAATCTCAAGAAGGAGAGCTAAGCAATGATATTCAACATCTTGACTCAGCTGAGAAGATGGATGAGGGTATCACTTTCGAGTCTCAACATGAAGAAGGACAAAATCAATCCACTCAGGAAATTCTTGGTGAGGAGTCAGATCCTGTTTTTGATGGAACAGAGGTTCCTGGAATGGAAGCTAACAGGAGCACATCTTTCCATTCTTCGGGGGCTGATTCTGAATCTGAGGGATCTGTTTGGCCTGAAAAGGCTATGGCTCTTGGGAACTTTGTCAAGGAGAAAAGTGTAGTTGCTGTCACGAGGTTTCTGCGTGTCCTATCTGGGAAAAGGGAGGGATTTGCGCAGTTTCCTGCTGATGAAGATAAGGAAGCTTCAGATTCAGCTAAAGATAGAGAAGCCACAGAACATTCTCAAAGACCAGTAGATAGATCTGTATGGAATCCTCTAAGCTATATCAAGCAGGGGGTGGAAGTCATAGAGGAACCACCAGAACCTACAGTCACAAAAGGGAGAATTATACTTTATACAAGGCTAGGGTGTCAAAGCTGTAAAGAGGTCAGATTATTTTTGTATAATAAAAGGCTTAGATATGTTGAGGTCAACATTGATGTATACCCTAGTAGAAAGCTGGAGCTAGAGAAGTTTACTGGGTCTTGTGCTGTTCCTAAGGTATTCTTTAATGAGGTTGTGATTGGGGGATTGACTGAGCTCAAGAGCTTGGATGAATCTGGCAAACTTGACGAGAAGATTGATTATTTGATTGCTGAACCACCACCATATGAAGCTCCTCTACCCCCACTTTCTGGTGAAGATGATCTTTCCAGTAGTGGATCTGTTGATGAATTAGCTCTTGTTGTTCGGAAAATGAAAGAATCTATAGTTGTTAAGGATCGATTCTATAAAATGCGGAGGTTTGGCAGCTGCTTCCTAGGTTCAGAGGCTGTAGATTTCTTGTCTGAAGATCAGTACTTAGAGAGGGAAGAGGTCTGTTGGATTTTTCTTCTTTTTTTTTTTTTTCCTTGAGATTTGTTAGATTGTAAAAATTTATGTCTCTTTCTAGTTGGTCAGTTTGCATAGAATGCCATTCGCTTTGTGTAGTAATTTGTGTAGATTCAGTGCCTCTTAGCATGCTTTTAAATATGTGTTTAGAACTAGTTTCCTTTCAAAGTATATGACATTTTTCAGAAAGTGAAGATACCGGCACTTCAAAAACTCTCAATATTTCTGTTTGCATTTTGTGTATTTGAACTTTGGTGACCTTTTTGATGTATGGAATATAGATTATTCCTAAAATGAAATCACCTAGTGAGTGCTTCTGGTTTTATTCTGTAGCTTCAAGTAAAACTTCATCATTCACTTAAACTTGAAGCAGATCTTGTATAAGTGGAGTTTAAGTCCATGGAGGTCTAATCCAAGCCCATTGTTTAGAGTCCTGCTTCTGGCTTTTATTACACTTAGATGGAAAAAAATAAAAACCTTTTTGATCTCGTGTATGATATGCATAGTCTTTTAACTGTCAATCTACCAGGCACTCGTGCTGTGTTTACACTCTGCACTTGTAGTTGTGCCTTTTTCCCCTGCATCAGGGAAAGTATTGGTGATTGTTTGGTGCTAGGGTACAAACTTTTGTACGAAACAATTTCTGGAGCCTTTAATGTCCATATTTAGTTTTTGTGTTAATGTAAGCTATTAATGACCAACTGCTCGTAATTATGATGAGCTTTTTAGGTTTTTCAATGCTTTATGGGAACAAAATTTATTCTCTTGAGATTACCTGCAGCTTGGTCCAATATTTATTCTATCATCTTTAGAATTGATTTTATGCATAAATAACGCAGTTGTTCCCTCAAAAGTTAAAAATGTAGAACTAGATGTGATAACTCAATTGACTTATGTTCTGTTGTCATGATATCATTTCTAAGTTCTCCTTCCCTTTGTCCTTAAACTATGAAACAGGCTATTGAATTTGGACGAAAGCTTGCAAGTAAACTATTCTTTCGACATGTTCTTGAGTGAGTGCCTTGAATTTTTATATTCTGTTTGTGATTCTTGCGAGATATCTTATATTGATAGTTAAATTTTTGGCCTTTTGTGCTTTATGATACTGTAGTGAGAATCTATTTGAGGATGGTAACCACTTGTATTATTTCTTGGACGATGATCCTGCTGTGGCATCTCAATGTTACAACATTCCTAGGGGTATAATCGAGGCAAAGCCTAAGGCCATAACAGAAATTGCATCGAGGCTGAGATTTTTGTCTTATGCAATCTATGAAGCCTACACATCGGAAGATGGAAAGCATGTTGACTACAGAACTATTCACGGAAGTGAGGAATTTGCAAGGTTTGATGCACTATATTAGGACAGTTGCTAAATTTGGAATAATGATGATCATATTTATAGTTTTTGTGCTTTATGTCGCTTGTGTTGATAAAAAGATATTTGCAGGTATTTGAGGATAATTCAGGAGCTTCAGAGGGTAGAATTTGAAAATATATTGAGAGAAGAGAAGCTTGCTTTCTTTATAAATCTATACAATATGATGGCCATTCATGCAATATTGGTTTTGGGTCATCCTGTTGGAGCATTGGAACGAAGGAAGTTATTTGGAGACTTCAAGTATGTGATTGGTGGATGCACGTACTCTCTTTCAGCTATTCAAAATGGCATTTTAAGGGTCAACCAGCGGCCACCATATAATCTCATGAAACCATTCAGGGTGAATGATAAACGTTACAAGGTAAGATGTCTACTTTTTTCCTCAATCATTGGTGTAAATATGTATGATATTTTCTTCATTATAGGTATTCATAACATGGGCATTGGTCCTTTTACAGTTTTGCTGGTACACGCATGATAAAAGTTTTAGCTGATTATTTTTGCAGACCATTGTCTTGGCTTTTTCTGCCCCTATTTCCATTTTTTTCTTCTTTCTCTGTGAACTTTGGACACTTCATTTTGTTTTTCACTAAACAAATAATCAAAAAAATAAAATATCATCTTTAGTATGATTGTAATTGTTTTAGCAAAGGGTGAGATTCACATCTTTGTTCAAAGTGTTTTGTTTGATTGAAAAGTACGACCTGGTTATATTGAAGATACTTTCTGTGCGATGCAGGAGCACTTAAAAGGTTTAGATGTTGGTATATCAGAAACAAATAAGGAATTTTTTTTCTTTTTGAATTTCTCATTGAAAATAGTTTATTCAGGTTATTTTTGGATATTTTAACCATTAGTATTTATGATATTGGAGTTTGTTATTAAGGCTAAGATTATTTTATTGCTCTATATAAGTAATAATAGTAATTCTTTATCATTAATTCTGTGTTTTGGATGATTAAGAATTATATCAAATTTGAGAGTTCGTGCTATTCCTTTCTATGTTTCGATTCTCTTCTGTGGTTTTACATCACGGTGACAACTATTTTTATCCCCTTTTATGAGCTCATATGCACATTAGTTTCTGGTTTTGGGGGGGCATACACCTTTCTTTCTTCGTCTTGTTGGATTTCTTTCTTTATCTTTATCCTCTTTTTTGCTTGGGGAGAAAGGCACTGGCGAAGTGGAAAGCAAACTTCTCTTATGACAGGGTGGAAAGGCAAGGGGTCAATCTTGCTATTGAGCTTCTAGTGGGTATATGAAGGCTGGTTTTCCATTTTATTTTTTCATTAAGTTGGCCTACAAATGTGTAGATGTAGAATTTTGCCGGACACAAATTTTATCAAAAGAATGTTCTTTTCTGTCTGGAATTTCAGTTATCTAATACTCTAGTCATGTTATCTATCAGGCAGCTCTTCCCTATCCAGAGCCTTTAATTCACTTTGCACTGGTTTCTGGTACTCGATCTGGACCTGTGCTTCGATCCTACTCACCTGGGAACATTGATAAGGAGTTAATGGATGCTGCTCGTGATTTCTTAAGAGGTGGAGGATTTATTATTGATTTAAATGCCAAGGTTGCATATGTCAGTAAGATCCTGAAATGGTAAGTTGTTCTACTGTAGAAATTTTGATGCATCAGTTATCTGTTTTCTCAGGGTTATTGTATCCAAGGTGGGATGTCATATGCAAATCTCCCTTTTTGCAAACGCAGCAGCATAAACACACAAGTGCCTTGTACAAAAGAAAATAAAACCTAATGCATACATCAGTTTAGAGTCTTGATTTTTTCAACTTCTACAGAAGTTCAAAAATTTTGACTGTTCTGTGAAGTTTATGAGTTTAAAGGGTATTTTGACTTTGAGGCTTATACTATTGAAGTCCTGCCTGCAAATCTTGATGCAACTGTTTTGTGTTGGGGTAATAAATAATTCTATGCCTTGTTGAAGGTTTTCTTCCCCTTCTTCTGTAGCAATTCATAATTTGGCATTCATCAAATGAGTGGAACTGCTGTGCATTACATTTTCATAATTATATTAAAATAGAACACACACGTGCACATACCCATATTTGGTTTCAGTTATGTTGCATATCTTTTTTGAAATAAACAATTTATCACTTTCTCTGGCATTTGTAACCTGAAGATATTCAAAGTATAGTTATTTTGTGATGAAACTTTTGTAATCAAACTGTAGCAGTTATCCTATGTTCGTTAAAATTATCTCCCAATTTGGTGCACAGGTTTAGCGTGGATTTTGGCAGGAATGAGATAGAGGTACTCAAGCATGCATCAAATTACTTGGAGCCTGCCAACTCCGAAGCTTTGCTGGAGCTGCTTGCCAGTAATCAATTAAAGGTCATATACCAGCCTTATGATTGGGGTCTCAACTTGTAGTCCTAGCTTTGGCTTCCTTATACACTAATAAGTTGTTATAATTTTGTATGAGGGAACTATCAACTATGTTTTGAAAGCAGAAACATAAAGTTACGACTAAGAATCAGAAAGCAACTTTATCTAATAGATTCAAGTGTTACTGTAAAACACTGTAAAACCTTGGGCAAGTCGTATTTGATTGCTGGCATATTAAACTATAACATTCTTTAAGATCTTGAAAAAGAAAAGAATATGACCCAGTTCAAGCTCCAAACTGAAGAAGGCATCTTAAACTCCATTGCCTTATTTCATGATTTACTTTCTTGATGGAATTTTAATATGCATATTTTTCATTTTATTACTTCTCAGTAAATACAGACGCAAAACACGGACTTGGAAACTGCTACTACTCTCGTATAGCCCTAAACATTCCTTCATTACCGGCCAAGATTGTGCATTTGTCTTTCCTTGAAAGGCTGGTGCACTTAAATCCTAGAGCTTTGGCAATCTCATTGTGTACATAATTGGCAACATCA
>CATIWR010503721.1:0-36044 GCA_949677035.1 Omphalea diandra | reverse complement strand
ACATAAATACAACTCGATATACAAATATATAATTTTTTTACAGATTTGTCTAATAAAAAATATAAAAAAAAAAAATAATATATATATATATATATATATATATATATATATATATATATATATATATATATATATATATATATATATATACATATTACCCATAGTAACGATTCAAAATCTAAAGAAACAAAATAATTAAATAGGAGAAAAAAAACAGAGAGGCCAGAATTCAAGCAAAAGTGCTGAATCCTATTGATGACCATTGATTGTAGCATCTGCATGAAGACTGCAAACCTTGACTTTAAGGGGATATTAACTAATTGCAAGTAATAATATTCTCTATTTGAAAGAGTCACACCTTATGACATGAAATCAATTGCAGTTTGAGACTTTCTGGGCCATTGTTTTTCTTTTTTCGTTTTTTTTCCCAATATATATATATATATATATATATATATATGTAGCCCAATCTGTTATTCAGGTATATGCATAAGTTTGAAGTTGAAAAAGATGACATCTCCTCCTCAAGAAAGCTTGACTTTGCACATCTAATAATGTATTGTTTTTTTTTTTTAATGTAAACTTTGAGAAAAATGAATTAGGGCACAGTAAGATACGGGTGAACGCAAATACATGTAACCCTACCATTAATTATCAGCATGATTTCGTCGCATAATCGTCAAACAGGTGGGGACCCAATTGATCAAAGAGTCAAAAGTGCCTCTCCAGTGGCGCTTCGACCTCAGCAGTTCCACTGAGGCTGTAAGAGAAGTCTTGGTTCCCAGGGACCTATATATGGCCTAACACAGCCTATACTATAATGGTCCAATTGTTCAAATAATTAAATTATATCATTTTGTTTTTTTGAAACTCATAACGGAAATTAATTAAATGTGTAATTGCAATGGGAGCCAAATTAAGAAGAAAAAAGGTCTAAGCCATGTTTTTCTTGATTAAGGAGATACGTATGTAAACGGAAGTAACTCAATCAAACAAACAAAGGGCTAAGAGTTAAGAAGACTACTATTCTCTGTTCTCTTATGTGATTTAACCAACAAATTTTAAGTAAGTATGAATTAATTTGATGAGACATGAACATAATACAGAAGTAGAAAAAATCAGATACCCCATATATGTGTATTGTATCCATACTTCTGGTGAAAGCATTACCCACATATGCATTTGGCAAACTTTTCAAAAGCGTGGTCCAGTTTTTAGTTAAAGAGAGAGAGAGACTTTCTATGCTTTATGTTTAATTTGTATTTTTCTTTTCCTGCTATTGTAGAGCATTCTTGCTTAGTTACTTTGCATGTTGAAGAGGAAAGGAATATACACGTCCCAACAGAGGTGCTTTTCAAAAAAATATCAAAGATAAGGATTCATTTGTCCCCTGAAAGCCTACTAGTACAGGTTCCTTTAAAAATAAATAAACAACCATCAAAATGGATAAAAACTTTGAATGCTTATTATGGTTTTGTTTATTTTGCGAAAAATATTTTTTTATTTTATAATATTAGGTGCAGTTAGAAAAATTTACCAATAAAAAAATGTTTTTTAATTAATAAAAAACTAGATTTTTTTTTAAAAAATGACTTTCTCTTTCCTTAAAAAATAATTTTATGCTATACAAATCGAGCTTAACTTTCCTTTTGTTAATTTGTTGCTAAATGACAGCAAGCCATACAATAAGAGGTAAATTTTTAGTTCCACAAAAAATGAAGTTTTAACTATATTAACAGAGAGAGTACTCAAAATGGAAATCTCTCAAATTGTATACTCCTAAAAAAAAAAATACTATAAATGAATAATTTTATTAGGTCTAGTTGACATAACTAGATGTATTTTGATTTGTATAAATCTCTCTACTCTTTATTTATCATATGCCAGTGGAATGATTAAATAAAAAGGGATAGCATTAGAAGTTGCTTATCCTTTCATTAAATTTAATTAACTTTGAAATATTTTCACTAAACCATGCACATATTCAAAATGCAATGTATGATAGACTTGAAATTTGCGTAGGAAATAGGGGGCTCCCACATGGCATACAGTAAGCCGATAACCCCACAAGAGATTCATAACAAATTGGGGGACCGAAAACAAGAAAGAAACACAAAATAAAAGCAGTAGTTAGTTGGTAATAGTAAAGGGTTTCCTTTACACTTTAGTTCTCCCTTCCTCGAACCCACATTCCCCCATCAAAAGAAGGGGAATAAAGATGCGAGCTCCATTAGCGCCTGCGCAGCAGCCGGGGAATCTCCATTCTATTCATCTCAATGCAAATTTGGTTTTCCAAGTATTCTATAGCTTTTCTTTTTTTAAAAAAGAAAAAGATTTTAATAAATTAAATTCTGATGAAAGTTCGAATTCACACTTTTACAAATATAATAACAATTTCAATAGCATTAAATTAAAATTTATAAATTTATTATAGTAGCTTTTTGGACGCATGCACTAGAAGGACTGCTTTATCAGCTAAAATGCAATGGATAATGGTAAAGTAATTGAACAAATGTAGCTTGTAGTATGTGCTCTTACGCAAAAAAGAAAATAATTTTGATTCATGCAGTCAATTTAGAGCATGCCTTTTTTAGTAACTTAAATTGAGGGGAACTTCTGATGAGTAAGACATTTTTGGCTTCATTGTTTGCCACTCTGGATTTGACTTTCAAGGCATTTCACCTGCTAATGCTGTTTATACACTGACATGGATATGCCCAAATGAACATTTTTAGCATTCAATCAATAAACCTTATACTGCAAAGTTAATGAATTCAAACCCTAATAACCTCATCCAGTTAAATATTTTTAATATATAAAAAAAATAAGCAAATATTTTAGATATACATATTTTGAATAAATTAGAAAACATGGAACTTTTTGTTGTGACCTACATCGAATCATGGATAATCAAGGCCATAGCCTCCATTGCCACTAAAAAAAAGAAGACGAAAAGATAAAAATAGAAGAGATAAGAAAGAGAGGAGAAGAAGAAGAGGGGGTTGCAGATTGAAAAAAAAAAAATGAGATATATAATTTAAAGAGAGAATTGAAATTATATTTTGATATTTCACTTCTTCATTCTTCTTTCTGCATTGTTATATTTAATATTATGGATTGTCAACTTGGATTCAAGCTCAGTAATTAATTATAATCTAACTCTAATAAACTCTGAATTGCCTTCTAACCAATATAGCCACTACAACTACATCTATTTTATATATATATATATATATATATATATATTAATATTAAAAAAAAAGTAAAAGCAAAAGGTAGCCAAAATGATGACCTGCTAACTCATTCTTAGTAGTTTTATTTAATCTATCTATTATCATTGTTCATTATTTTAATTGATTTACTCATCTTAATATTTAATTGTTACAATAAATAACATGTTAATGAATATTACTGAGGTTATTATCATGAATAATAATATAATTAATTATCAAATTTTATTTTTTTTATGTTTATTTACTTATTTTAATTCAATTGCAAACTATGATTATGTATTTATTATATTTTAATAAAAGTTTGTAACATAGAATTTATTTATTATACTTGAATAAAAGTTCGTAACATATAATGTAATCTTATATATTTTCTAAAAATAAAATATTTATATATTAATAAAATAATAGAAAAGCAGTCAAACACACCATAATTCAATATTAATATAATAATAACTACTATACAAAAATAAGAAAATGGACATTAATAAATTAAATACAATATTTTAAATAATAAAAAATAAGCCAAATTTTCACTATGCTAAATGTATTGTTGATATTCAATTGTTATTTTAATATTATTTAATACATATAATACATAATAATACTATTAAAATAAATGATTTTACTTCAAAACTCTAAAAAACTTCAAACTAAGCGGGAAATACTGACGTTGTGTGTGTGTGTGTCTATATATATATATATATATAACACTAAAACAAAAAGAAAGTAACTCTCCATATCTTAAAAGCATCTTTATTTGATTGCTCCAACTATTTGCACTCATCTTAAAGTTTGTTGCACTTCCTTAAGAGTAAGGTGAGCAAATGATCGGTTCGAATTTTTACCAAAATCAAATAAATCAAATTTTATATATTTAAAACCGAACCAAAATTTTTGAAAATCGAATTAATTGAATTGATTAACTAAAATTTATATGCTATAAACTAAACCAAATCGAACCTATAAAGTTTGATTTGATTCAATTTTAATTAAATTACATGTATTTTAAATTTGATTTGATTCAAATTTGTTTGATTTATTAATAACTTTGATTAATTTGATTATTTCGATTTTTTATCTAAAAAACAAATCAAAAACTAAAATTTTTTTAAAATTAAAACCGAGTCAATTTTATCAGAGGATCAAACTGAATCGAATCAAACCAACTCGATACGGTCGATTTTTTCAGTTCGGTCTGATTTTTGCACACCTCTACCTAAGGAGAGCGTAAAAAGTTTTAAGTAAAGTGCAAATAAATAATATTGAAAATTTCAGTTATTTACACTATCTTAGAAGTGCAAAAAACTCTAAAAAGAGTGCAAATAGCTCTAAAAAGAGTACAAATAACTGAACTTTTGTTTACACATTACCATTTCCCTAATTTTTAGAAATTTAATTTCTTATTATGTATTCATGACAACTAATATTAAAGTAATTATGAAATATTTAGTTTTTATATGTATTATTAGATTAATTATGAAACATTTAATAGTATTGATTATTAATTTATATACAAAATAAATTTTAATTTTAGTATATAATATAAAAATTTTCATATATAAAATGTAATTTTTAAAACTACCTACTTTAAAAAGATTTTATAAATATTTTTTTGATTAAAAAATCAAATAGATAATATATATATATATATATATATAAAACTGAGAATATGATAAACTTTCATCTATGAATTAACATATGATATTTTCTTATTTAGATTTCTTTTTTTGTATAACTTTAACATATTCTCACACTTATATATATAAAATTTTTTTGATACAATTTATTTAAATTTAATTTAAATATAGATAAATTTTAATTAGATTACACAAATAAAATTTGATGACATAGAAAATTTAATTATTAAAATTTTAGTAATTAATGATAGCAAAGTAATTAATAAAAACACCTTCAATAGTAAAAAATAATAAAATAATAATAAGAAAAAATTCACACAAAGTCTAAATACACAATCAATTAACTTAAGAATTAAAAAAAATATAATAAAATTATTAAAATATGGTCAAGAATTTTTAACTGTAGAATACTTCTTTATGTAATGAAATATGAAATTTTTATTAGTTGAGGTAGTAATACATTTAAATTAAAAAAATAATTTTATTTATCTATATATATAATAGATAAAAATGAAGATGGAAGTTTAATTTTTGAATTAATAAAAAAATATTTAAGATATATTGTAACATCCTCAACCCAAATCATGTGTATTTTTATTATGTTATATTTGAATATATGCTTTGGATAAATAATTTTTTTTTGACATGTGAATTAGAGAATTGGAGAAACACAAGGATGACACTTGCACTCTTACATTTGTGGCACTTGAACATATATGTAATATTTGCATAGTTACATGAAAAATTATTTTATGTTGTATGTATGTTATAGTATCATAAATAATGGTGTTTTAGAGCTTAATTAAAAGAATAAGGAGCATTTAGGGAGTAAGAGATGAATGAAGATGTTTAAGGAGTAAAGAAGAGAGACTAAAAAAGGAAAAGTGAACTTCTAACCAATGGAAATGAAATACCATGATTTTCTATTGTTATAATAAGTTTACATATGACATTTAGGGTCAGATTATTGAGGAAAAATACCAGAAGAAAGAGAGAGCTAAGGAAGAAAGAAAGAAAGGAAGAAAAAGAAGAAGAAGAAGAAGAAAGAGAAGGAGAGGGAGAAGAGTGAGCTGCCTAGGGAAAGAGTACTAAGGTTTTATAATTCTGGGATAATAGGTCCTCGAGATATTAAGGATAATAGTGGGAATAAGCCGGGACTATCCACGACTAAATATACTTGAAGGAGGAGATAAGTAAATAGCTAATGGTACTATATGTGTGATTGGTTAAATGCCATGAACTTATACTCAATGGAATGAAATGTTGTTTAATGTGATGATATTATGGCATACATAGATGAAAGATTATTATATTCTTGATTTATTTATTTACATGAGATGTTGATAAATTATGACTTGAGAATGAAAGTATGTTGTGATATAAGCTTCTAAAGTTACGAGTGTTATTATTAGTCATTATATTGCTAAAATTTTGTTAGATTTATAGTTGATTGGTTGAAAGGCTAATATTTGATGTTATTGGCAGGTAAAACTATTTGATAGTCTGTGTGACAATGATATCTCTAGCCTGTGCGACAATCATATTTGATAGCCTGTGTGACAATAATATATATAACAGTCTGTATGGCGATAAGATTTGATAGCCTGTGTGGTGATAATATTTGATAGCCTGTGTGGCGATAAGATTTGATAGCCTGTGTGGCGATAATATTTGATAGTCTGTGTGACGATAATATTTGATAGCCTATGTGACAATAATATATTATAGCCCGTGTGGCAATGATATCTACATCCTGTGTGGAAATAATATTCAACAGCCTGTGTAGCAATAATATCCAACAGCCTGTATGACAATACTATTCAATAGCCTGTGTAACAATAATATATAATAGCGTATGTGATAATAATATTTATAGCATGTGTGGCAACAAAAAATGAAAGACTTTGTGACAGTGATATCTATAGCCTATATGACAACACTTTATGACAGTCTGTGTAACAATAACCTTTGATAGCCTATGTGACATTTAAGAGTAAAGACTCTTTATTTCGTATATGGATATGATGATGAGTTATTTATGTTTAAATGTTGTTATGTTACTTGTGACAATAACCTTTGATAGCCTATGTGTCATTTAAGAGGAAAAACTATTTATTTCGTACATGGATATGATGATAAGTTATTTATGTTAAATATTGTTATGTTATTTGAGATTGAAGCATCGTTATGCATTTACTTACTGAGTATGCAAACTCACTCTTTTGCATGAAATCTTATTTCAGGAAGAGCAGACAAAAGACTGCGTCCAATATACATTTCGAAGTTGTTGTCTAGCAGTGTAATAGAGGTTAAATTAGTATACAGTCAATTACTATTTTAGTTTGTTTATCCATGTATGTTTTGTTGTAATTAGTTACTATGTGGTGAATAAGAGACATAGTGAAAAAAAAAATTTAATTCAGGTATTTTAAATGACAATGGATAGATTTAGAGAGAACTTTAATTATTATTAAAGGGGATGTGACATATATACTAATATGAATGACTTTAATACGATTGATTAAAAATAAACTAAATTTTATTGATTGAGAAAAATATAATCTGTATCAATTGAAGTAAATATTTTTGATGTGTGTGTGTATATATATATATAATAAAATAAATAATATTAATTTAAAAATTATTTATTTAATATTTTTATATCTAAAATAAAAATGAGATGAAAATTTTTTAATTATTTTATAAAAAATTTTACACTATGATTAATGCAACATGAGAATTAGCGGCTAATTTCCAACTAGTGGTTAGCATGACTGCTCCATTGCCATCAAATACATCTTCCTTGCTTCCTTCAGCTACTTTAGCTACGTATATCACCACTCCTTTCTTCAGGGAGGAAAAAGTCCTCCATCATTCCAAAATTGAATAAAATTCAAGGGAGGAAAAGGATGCAAAATTTGTTGAATCCTAATCTTACAGTGCTATATACAATGCATTCACTTTGATTAGAGGTGCAAATGAATCAAATTTATAATCTATTCATAAAATATATTTACATCATGCAATTTGATTTTAATCAAATTAAAGTTGAGTTTGGTAGAATCTTCAAGTATCATAATATTGGGTCATCATGAGAATAATTGACAATATATGTCCTTATATATTTTAAAATATTACATAATATTTATTTAATACTAATTTATGGATTCCATCTCCTTTAAATTTTAATTTTACTAATGGTAAATAGTAACTAGTTTTTTTAAAGCTTTTAGTGTTATTAAGTTAAATTCAGTCAATATTAATTTTAAATCTTTATCTATATCTACATCTATATCTATATCTATTTCTATATTAATCTATATAAAAGTGAGTCAAAATTGAAATAGTAAAAGAATAGTAACTTCAGGGTTAATTTTGTAATCTTTTTCTTATTTAAGGATAAAATTACATTAATTTAGTAATTTTATTCAAATTTGAGAGTTTATTTATCTTAATTCATTTGAGGGAATCAAAATTTTTGCCATCATTTTTTTAAAAATCTTTGTCATAGATCTTATATATTGTCAAAATTAAGGGTATAATTT
Organism: Omphalea diandra; assembly: GCA_949677035.1. Taxonomy (NCBI): domain Eukaryota; kingdom Viridiplantae; phylum Streptophyta; class Magnoliopsida; order Malpighiales; family Euphorbiaceae; genus Omphalea; species Omphalea diandra. The sequence continues at coordinate 27,629 of CATIWR010503721.1, read as the reverse complement.
AAGTCAACTTCATTATTGTTTTTACAAATTTAAGGATTCTTTTTATCTAATTGAAGTGTACTCAAGCCAAGATCCAAAATCTTTCCATTTTAAAATTAAAAATTGATTTGTAGATTTTTCTTTTAATTTTGTAGGTCACATAATCCTTTTTCTTTCTCCTCTCTCTCTCCTCTCTTTTTGCTTTTTTTTTTTTGTAATATATTTATAAAAATTTTACAAATAACATAAGAATAGTTTTATAAAAGTGAAATATTTTTATTAAATTCTACAACTAGATCAAACACAAAATTTATTTTATTTGAAATAAATTTTATTTTTATTTTGTATTATATTAAATATTGAAATTCATTTATAAGTAACTTTGATAAAAAAATTTGTAAATAAAATAAAATTACCTATTTAAAAATAATTACTTGTACAGTTGAAAATATCATTAATTCACCCACCTCTTTTTTTTTTTTTTTAGGACGCATGAACTAGCCTCGAGTATTGACGGTCCATTCGCACTGAAGACTGCTCAGTCGTTGCATTATTATTCAAACAAAATGGCTAAATTCCTGAAAGAATATTACAAGATCTTTTCCCTCGTGATTCTCTCAGTGGAAAACACCCACACCCACTCTCGTCTGTTTTTACCGATGAAGTGAAACCCAAAGGTCAGTTACTAACTATGATTATAAATGAACAGACTCATAACAAACAAAGAGTACTGAGATAGAAAGGAGGATATACAACTGATATATACCCTTTTCCGCTCTTTACTATGTATCTGTATGCATAATTACTACTGAGATTACCATTTTCTTTTCAATAATCACTTTCATTAGTTCAACGTCTTCCAAGATGAGATAGCTTGAAGAACAAAAATTTCCATTTGCTCAAAATATCCAAGAGTACGTACCATACTACCCTTAATTTCTTAGAGCAAAAAATGCTGCACATAAGCTGCATTGTCCTGATTCTTCTTGTGAGCTCATTTTCTCCTGTTGGATTGCCAATGCTCAACCTCACCTTTCCCGCTCCTCACCCCGACCCTAATCAAGTTGTGCAAGATGTTCAAAGGTACAATGCTGCTTCAAGACTTCCTGCATTTTACTTCTTCACTTGAAAATGTTCTGTCTTCTACTCCTATGTGTGGCATTTTTAGCTCCTTTTGGTTCTTGAAGGTCTAATCTTTACATGATATACCCATTTCTTTATCTGCTTTGGTTGGCTTCTTCTTCTTCTTCTTTTTTTTTTTTTTGAACCAAATTAAAATCTTGGGTCCTCTGCATTTCATTTAATCTCTTCTAGTTTGCTCTTTTTTTTTTTTTATTATTATTATTATTTTTGCTGTGGTAAGGGATTCCTGAGATTCACCATCTCTAAGTTGATTTAAGTAGGCTTTATATATGTAATTTATGAAAAAAGATCGTCCCACAGTGTTTCAGTAAATTCGAACTTAAAGCAGCAAGAGATAATTAAAACTCTCTTGTCACTTGCTCAATGCAATTTTCTCGTTTTTCTTTTCTTTAGTTTCAACTGTCAACTTTTTTTTTCTTTTACATTTAGGAGTAACAGAGAATCATTTATGATATCCTGCTGGAAATGTGGGTCAGTGTCTGCCAGAGTCTTTAAATTTCATCTTCATAATTTTTTGTTGTGTTTCTAAATTATTCCCAAACATGTGTACACTATGCAGAAGAGTAAATGCTTCCATGTCAAGAAGGCAAATGTTACAAATATCCCAAAAAGACCAATCCACATGCCTAACAGGCAACCCTATAGATGACTGCTGGAAATGTGACCCAGACTGGGCCAACAATCGCCAAAGGTTAGCCGATTGCTCAATAGGTTTCGGCCAGTATGCAATGGGAGGAAAGAATGGTGAGTACTACATAGTCACTGACTCGTCAGATGATGATGCCGTTAATCCAAAGCCAGGGACACTCAGATACGCAGTGATACAGCCTCAGCCTTTGTGGATTGTGTTTCCTACCAATATGCTTATTAAGCTCTCGCAAGAACTCATTTTCAATAGCTATAAGACTCTAGATGGACGTGGGGCTAATGTGCATATTGTGGGCGGAGGATGCATTACTCTGCAGTATATAAGCAACGTCATTATTCACAATATACACATCCACCATTGTGTTCCTTCAGGTATAACTTCCAATGTTGATTTTAGAATTATTTATTCCTGATTGAGCATAATGCAGTAAATAAATCAACAATATCCGAATTAAAATGGTTAAGGTAATTCCGAAATGTTAAAGTAATCTAGTATTTCGACTTTTTTTTTTTGAATATTAAAAAGTAAAATTATATAGATGAAATTCGAATTTTGATGTCTATTTATAAATAGTCTCATTTATAGGGTTAGCTTTATTGTCTTTATAGAACATGCTTATGACATTTATGTCAATGAACAGGAGTAATTTTGCAGTTCATATTATGATTGGAATCCCACTTTACTTTGTCACTTTCTTCCTTTGGTCCCTAAAAATACCAAAATAAAGTCCAAGATTTCACATTCCTTCGAGTTTTAACTTCTGATCCTTGTATTGTATGTTCTTAAATATACCCCCCATATGCTCAGGTAACACTAATGTGCGTTCCAGCCCAACTCACTATGGGTACCGCACAAAATCGGATGGTGATGGGATTTCAATCTTCGGATCAAAGGACATATGGATTGATCACTGCTCGCTCTCTCACTGCAAGGATGGTCTAATTGACGCTGTGATGGGGTCCACAGGGATCACTATATCAAACAACTTTTTTTCTCATCATAATGAGGTGATGCTGTTGGGCCACAGTGATGATTACTTGCCGGACTCAGGGATGCAAGTGACTATAGCCTTTAACCATTTTGGAGAGAAGTTGGTGCAAAGAATGCCAAGGTGTAGAAGAGGGTATATTCATGTGGTGAATAATGATTTTACAAGATGGGAAATGTATGCAATTGGTGGTAGCGGTAATCCTACAATTAATAGTCAAGGCAATCGCTACACTGCTCCTTCTGATCCTAATGCCAAGGAGGTAAAAAAAAAAAAAAATCCTATCGTTAATTTTGCCCTTTTTTGTTTACTTCCTTTATAAGTTGATGATAGACCTATATGCTCTAATCACCGGAAATTAAGGTCTTTTTCAAGGTGGATCTACCCTTAAGGAAGTTTAAAAAAAAAAAAAAAAGTGGGTCTGATGGGATAGGGTGAACACTAATAATATAGAAGTGTAGGGGGTGAGAGTGAAAAGTATGAAGAAGGTAAAGAAAGAAAAGATGCACCCAATCAGTTGATTAGGTAATAATGGAGTCTTTATCATGCTTCAAGAAACTTGGAGTTTTTTTTTTTTTTAATAACCCTCAAATCTTTCTTTTTATTTTGTTTATAAGAAGTTTAATGGGCCAAATCAGCAATATGGATTATATAATAACAATAATTTTCCTCTTTTAAAAGCTTTGAATGAAGGGATCCAAACTCGAACTTGAAAATTAATTTTTTAAATCTTTAAATGTCCTGATACTCTTTAAAATTAACCTTTCAAATCTTTAAATGTTCAAATTAATTTCTTTAAGGTATCTAAGACTGAAAACAAAGGGTCTAATTAAAAACTTAATTATTTATGCAATTTTTTTTCCTATGAATAGGGGTAGAATCCTAATTCACTTTTTTCCCGATGGCAAAATATTCTAAATCCCTGTACAAGGAACTATGTAAATAGTGCTGTTAGTTTTTTTTTTTTTTTTTTTTTAATTGTTGCGTTTGTACTTTAGAAGGCGTAGCGTTGGCTTTTTTTTTGAATGTCTTGGAAAATATGTCTCTACTAATTTTAATGTATTGTCCTTATCCTTGGACATTAATGTTCTAACCAATTTAATACGTAAATAAATAGTTTCACCAGAAATGGTGTGGAATTTTGTAGGTAACAAAGAGAGTAGACACATCAGAAGGAGATTGGAGAGGATGGAATTGGAGATCAGAAGGAGATATAATGGTGAATGGAGCATTTTTTGTAGCTTCAGGAGAGGAACTAGAGGTTAAGTACGAGAAGGCCTATAGTGTGGAGCCTAAGTCCGCTGTTATGATTGATCTAATCACCATGCATGCAGGCGTCCTTGGTGTTGGTGGCAGGTAATTTCTTTGTTTCTGCTTATGTGTATATATATGTTTTTGCTAAAGTTTTCTCCACAACCCTGCAAAACTCTTCATTTCAAGAGTAATCAAATCCTTGGGTTGGATCCAATGTCGCCAAAGTAATTTTGGGCTGGCTGGGGCCTGAGTCCAATTCTTTTCTTGGGTTTATGAGGCACCAACAGTCAGTCCATGATTGTATAAAAAAGGCGCAAATTATATCATGGTCCAGAGGGCTATGTTACTTTATGGACATATTATGGATGCAAATCCATATATACATTCATCTTTAACTATTACATATACATTAATATTGAAATACATGTATATTAATTTTTAACTAAATGTACATTTAGATTTATAATATAATATGAACCTTGATCTATGATATACGAATTGAAAAAAAAAGGGAGTGTGACAAATTGTTATGTTATTGAGTTCAGACTTGAATCATTATCAAACAGATTAAGATGCTTTTAGTCCATGTTTGGAACTTTCGATTTAGGATTTTTTTTTTTTTAATTCATGAATTTTTGTGAACATATCCATGTTGGGAAGTTTCAATTGCACATATTGTCTCTTGTTTGGCAAACATACTACATCTGAAAAAAAAAAGGTCTACATATTAAATTCAAAGATTTTATGGTATTATAAAAAAAAATTTAATTCATAGATTTGATGGTATTATTAAAAAAAAAAAAAAAAAGGATCCCTCATTTATTAAAACGAGATATTTAGAAAAACCCTTCTCCTAGAGTTTGAAAATCCTCATCTTGAAGAATTTTACTGGATATTCTATTTTGAAAAATTAATATATTTCATTTTATCACACTTTTAAATAATTAAATAATGTTTGATTAGGCTAATAACGCGATTGTTTAGTGTATGTCAACAAAAAACACATCTGGTACTATGACTTTGCATATGAATCTCACAAATTGTGTCAAAATGTGAAATACAATGATGAGTAAGATTACATGAATGAGCAGGGACAACAACCTGGGAATGTGGAGCACTGGAGCCAATGGTGGTGGTCTAGTAGGCCAAGATTCTGGGGATGATCAGTACTTGGATGACTACTCAGGAAGCAGTTTTCCCTTATCACCTCCCTCTACCTATCCTCTTTTCTCCTTTTTAATTGCATTGTTTTGCTTGATTTCTTTTCACATTATAGCCCTCACATCCATGTTATAGCAAACAATGATTTTTTTTTTTTTTTTTTAATTTCAATTCACTCCAGCTTCTGCTGAAAAACGAACCTGTACATTATGTTTGTCACTAATCCTTGCAAGAATCCTAGATGCATTTCTGCTACAGCAAGGTCACTTTTCTTTTTCTTTATTATTAGGTCTGAAATACATATAATGAAAAACACAATCATGATATGATACAGATATAGGGACGATTAATTTTTTTTTAAAAAAATTAGAGTATAATATACATGTCAAATTATGATGTAATCAAATCAATTTTATCACAATATTTAGTTTTATCGTGACAAAATAAATTTATCACAATTTTCATGAAAATTGATGAACTTGCTAGAAAACGAAAATTTGATAAATGTTATTATCATAATAAACAAGCATAAATAAAATATAATAGCAAAAAAGTTCTCATCAAAATATTTTATCACAAAATCATGACGTTAATTTTTTGGTATCTATGAAATTATAAATAATGAGAAACTAATTTTATTATAATAGTCCTTTCATCACTATATTTTATTAAACAAATTAGTAGATAATTATTTTGTCATAATAAATAATTATTTATTGTGATAAAAAAAGCTTGCCATAATGTATAGAATATAAAGGCACTAAATTTTAGTGTAAAAAATATTTTTATTAAAATTTTGACATCAAAAATAAAATTATATATAATAAGAAATAATTTTGGCAAATGACACTTTTGTTACTATGTTTAATTATTAAGATATTATTATAAAATTATCTTATTATAAATAACTTTTTATTTCAAAACAACTTATTACAATAAATGAAAAATATATATAGATTTCAAATTTTGATATATCAATTTTATTTTTATAATATTTAAAATTAAAATTACAAATTAAGTATATAATTCTTTTTTATTAATATAAAAATTTCTTTATTCTTAAAAATGATAAATAATTTATGTATATCTAAATAATGTTTAATGTTAAATTAATTTTCTTTGATCTAAGAACAAATTTGTTAATATTTTTACTATTTGAAGGAGATATTTTGAATTTTTATTAGATTTTAGATTATAAATTGATGAATAATATATTTCGTTTATGAATTTGTAATTAAATATATTATAATTATTGTGGATTTGAATCAAATAACTTTATATTTTATATTTTATTGCTTCTTTTTTAATAATTTTATTTTAAATAATAATTATTGATAATGTGAAAGTCAATAAACATTTTAAGGACTACTGTACAATAAAGTTAAACGATTTAAAGTTCATCTTATAATAATCAATTGATTTTCAAAAAAATATGAACAACCATATGTCAAAACTTTGCAATTAAATATATTGACTATAAAGAAATTCAAAAATAAATTAGAGTAAGTTAATATCGTATCAACTAATATGTGTGAAAACTATGAGGTCAAATCATAAAGTAAAGATATGATAAGACATATTATCTTAAAATGAATATAGATTTTTAGAATATAGATTTTTATGATAAATTTATTATCATTAAAAAATTTTATTGCCATAAGAATCTTTTACTGCAATAAATATCTCTGTTATCAAAGTTAAATATTATTATAATAAAACATAAATTGTCATAATATACATATTAAGACAAGATTATTTTGATGAATATGATGATAAATCAATTTTACTATAATATATTTATAGTAACAAATTTAATATGTATTATGATAAATTATTTTATAATGTGACACTAAATTTCTTGTAATGAACATTACTTAAATATTTACTTAAAATTAAAATATTTATATTTTATAATGCATATAATAAGACCAATGTGGTATTTCAAAATAAGCACTTAATTGCTAAAATTATTAATTTTAGGATATATGGACAATGAGACTGGAGGATTTAGTCATATCTATTTAATTAAGTAATCTATATATATATATATATATATATATCTTTGGGGAGCTGATATGTCCATATCTTGATAACAAGCATTTGGAACCTATAATGAAACAACCAACACTACTGGGGACTTTCTAATGTCATTTAGAACCTAAAACATTAATATCCTCAGGATATTCAATGGCAAGTGCATTACAGTGCTAACTACTTGTGAAGAAGCTCTACCTTTGAAAACAGAATTTCTTTTGCCTTTTGCTTTAGGAAAATGGGCATTATTTATTTAGTGAAAAAGCAAAGACTATTTTTGGAAAATAAAAAAAAAAAAAGAAAGTGAAGAAACTTCAGGTGGAGGTAGCAGCTATGAGCTTGTGACCATAAGACCAAAACATAAGAACATAAGGTTTCTATTAATTATTTATTGGGAAACCATAACCATATCATCATAATATTATATGAAACTAATGCATTTATGTTTGAAGTTGTGTGGCTAAGACAGAACCTTTTCTCCATTAGAATAAAGGGCAACTAATTAAAAAACAAAAAAAAATAGCTGGCCAACTTGTTCCCTGATTGTAGATATTGTACTTAATGTCACCTCTAAGATATGTGGATAACAGATGATGTAATTCTCATCTAGTTCCATAGATATTTTTTTTTTTTTTCAAAAAAAGATGTAACTTGATTGTGACTTGAAGATCTTTTTGACACTTTGCAATTTTATATCAATTTCAGTCAAGCTACTGAGTAATTAAACAACAGATGTGAAGAATGTGATGTAGTTCCTGGTAGGTCTCCATACCAAATTGGGTTCTCATAATTTTTTTGTCTTTAAAAATGAAAAGAAAAAAAAAGTGATATTTCCATTAAAAGCATGTGACATCAACTAAGGTTTGTTCAGTTAATGTATATAGGCTTCTTTAGTTCACAACTTATAATATTAATTTCCAAATATTTTTTGTTATCCCTATTGTACTTTTTATCACACTTGATCCCTGAAGATTATAGGGAACAGATTACATTGCTGGATTTTATAATTTAAAAAATTTAGCCTGTCGAATGAACAGGATAGTATGATGTTTCCGTAGTGTAATTAGCCAGTAATTAATGATCGTTTCTTAACAATGATGAGAATTATTTCGTAAGGACAAAAATAGCATCAATGCATCCTTTTGATAGGGGAGAAAACTGAAAACTTGAAATTTATACGAGTTGATATTTATCAGAAATTTATACAAGTCTATTTCACAGTTTTTAGTTTTAAAAGCTTTAGTTCATATCCCAGTGAGTTCCCATGGAAGCCGATATGTTAATTTCACCATCTTCAGAACCCCAGACAGCAACGTGAATCGAAACCACTGCAGTCCCCATGAATTTTCATTGCACTTTGATCACCTGATAGCTCTGACATCCAGTCATATAACCTGATTTCATATGGTGAATTCAAGTTTGTGAAACTTGATAACTCATAGTACTTGTCCAATGAAAATTCTGTTGTTCCTATATTATCTTCGACACCTTTGCAGTCTTCCTTAATGCAATTCCAGGAACTTTTGTCATTTTTATGATACACGAAATCTTCTTTAGCATTGTTTACTTTGCACGGATAGTTTCCTGTCCAATACAAAAGTATTCTTTAATAAAGGGTAGTGTGTATTGCTATATCAGGAATAAGTCGAAGGAATTCATTTTGCATTGCACCTTCTTGAGCTTGTAATTTCTTTCTCAGATGAGTTCTCCAGTAGTTTTTGATCTCATTATCGGTTCTTCCTGGCACCCTTCGAGCGATCTTTGCCACCTGCAGCAGAATATGATTACGTCCTGGTACTATCAGTTTTCAAGAAAGCTGTCAAGCTAATTAAATTATCAGCACTGAAGCTGAAGGGATGGCAATTACTTGTTGCCCCATAGCTCATGAAGTTGGATGATAATTTGCTCTTCCTCAGCACTTGTATGACCGCACTTAAGATTGGGTCTGAGATAGTTCAGCCATCGCAGCCTGCAGCTCTTGCCACTCCTCTTCAGTCCTGCAAGTGATTAAACAAACATGAGAGTTTCAGGAATGAACAGTTCCTAGCTAAATTGAATCCATCCTAGATAATTTACCTGATGCTGTTGCAATGAAATCCCATTTTCGTTCCCCAAAAAGGGATATGAAAGTTACTAATTGCTCCTCCTCTTCCTCTAGCCAAGGCCCTTTTCGCAATTTGTCTCCTTGGATTGATGCGTCTTGACAAGCCATTCTTGTCCTGACTATATCACTAATAGTTTTAACCGGTCTTCTTATATAGGAAGAGCAAGGTGGCGAAAGGGTAGTAGCTATATCTAAGGAGGAAAAGAAAGAGTAACCAGAAAATCTTACATGGGCGACATACGTGGATAACACTAGTTTGTGGGAACTCCACATTTGGCTACATGAGTTCGTAACTAAGATGTCTTTAATTAGTCCCTTCTATAATCCCTTTATGTTCCACTCATTTTGTCACTATTTTCAAAGATTGTCCATCACTTATACTACCAAGTACTACTAATAATGATGCAGGTTACAGATATTAGCTTCCTTATCCATTTTAATTCGCCTACTGACGCGCTATACAATGGGTATAGCTCTCCTCTATTAGAAAATGCCAATTTTTGCTTATGCGTGTTACAAAATGTAAGGAATTGCATTATTTTATTTAATATGATTGGAAAACATAATTAAAAGAAAAAGGGTAGGATTATTACTCCTTAAAAAACTGCAGAAGCAATATGATCATGTTTTGGAATGCAGCAGGAGACCAAAATCTGCATCTCTATCCAAATCTTCTCTTGGCTTTATATTAATTTTTATACAAAGGTATACGCTGGATATGTAATGCTTGCAATTTGGTATGAAGTAAGATATTATAGTCAAATGGAAACCATGCTTTGGTTTTTGTTACCGTATCACTAGGATTTCATGCATTTTGCAATCAGCTAAGGAATTTTTATTTGATAATAGCTGGACTAATACCAATCACACTAACAAGCCATAATTGATATTTGTATAATTGAAAACCAAAATCCAATTAGTTTAGCTAGTTAATGGAATAAATTTGATATCATTTGAGTAAATTAGGAATCAAGCTATATTAGAATGGAAAGAAATTAAAAATGAGAGATTTTTCATTGTATTGAAGCTCTGCCATTGAATTTACATGTGCGCACACATCCCTTTACTGTTTTGTGTGTGATCTCTTTATCTAGTTTGAACTCTGCAAAAATCAATTCATATTTGTCCTTAGCATTCTTTGAGTTTTCAGCGTAAAATATAATCAGAAAAGTTAAAATTTATACAAAAAAAAAAAAAAAGACTCAAAATTTACATTGTTTTACAATGGATCTGCTTTCTGTAGCAATTCTCTGTAAGTGGACGTTTGCACAGGTTCTCATTTCAAACATCTGATGAGTACAAGATATTAAAATTCCATGATATATAAAAAGTAAACTACACAAATGGTGTTTGGTTGATTAAATCTCTAAATAGACACGCCATCTTTTTGTCAAATTCCTCATCAACATTAATTCATTAACAGCATAGCTTCTTATAGAAAAATCTGAACAATTGTACATATTTCTGAGAGTGTAATTTGTTCTCTCTCTAAAATTGTGCAAATTTGGAGTTGTTTGTACACTTGAATAATCGTACAAGATATTGGGTACATAACTTTTGTCACGGATTTTATATATGCAAAAGTGATAATATATTAGAAGATTGTCGAATCAATGGAAACGCAAACTAGAAAAGAAAGTAGGAAAGGTCAAGAAATTGCTTGTTTTGCTTCTAATCCTCGCCCGCGCAACAACTCCTCCCAGTCATAACGATAAGAGAATAACATCTATGGCAGTTTAGACCAACAACAGATTAAGTGAAAATAAACATCAAGAAAGCATGCTGAAGGTAGATACAAAGTCTGAGTCATTGATTCTTGAAAAATTAAGAACTTCCCTATATTGTACAAAATGGTCCTCTAGCCTACAACAGGGACAGTCCTGTCGCCTGCATCTGTGTCGTTTTGATAAAACATGGAATCTATCATAGTCCACAACCAAATCAGCTCCTCCTTATAAGTGGAGTCCGAGGTTTTGGTAGGCAGCTTATGAGTTTTTTTCTCCCTCACAAGATAAAGGAGAAACTTGTCATGTACCCATCCAAAAGAACGTAATTGACCTCATACTCAAGTTGGACATATATGTCTCATCAGTTAGCCAAGTACATGGAGTCCTGGAATCTATTAGCATCTTGAGCAATGATATATCAAGCATTTTCGTCCACGGTCATGGGTACTCTCAATGAGAGCTCCATCTTCTATGCTATACAGGGTTGTAATAACTAATGAGCATTCGGTGGATGAATTTTTGCTGCGAATTTAGTTTTTGCTTCTCTGACAATGGCGGTTGAGCATAAACTACTCAAAAACTGACGATATGAACAAGAGCAACAGAATTCTTGATTGGGGGATTGCCATGTTTACACCAAATATGATATAAGCCTCTCACATGGATTTTATGTCGATAGTGGCGATGGAAGTGCGACAACGGTTAGGTGACTAGAGATACAAAAGTAGGTGGAAAACCAATTTCAGCAAAAGTGAAATATTGGAATGAGAGTAATTTTTATTCCTTTCTATATATATATATATATATATGCTAATTGTCATATTACAAAAGAGCACTAATGCAAAATCTCCTCGTAACATAAATTTATTATTAAACTAAAATGAGCATAAGAACTCATTGTAAAGACAGATCTTATTTACAGTCACTCTACTTGCCGAGGCGCTCTTAACAATCCCAAAATAGCATCTGCCAGAAATAACTTGAAACCGCAAGCAACTAGCGATCTATAAATGATTTGTTCATGAGGTTAACTGCATTATCCATGAACTGCACATAGAAGAGAAATCAAATGATAAACTATAAGACTAAAATTGACACAGAGGATTGCATGCCCCATGGTTCTAACTTTTCTTTATTGATTTATTTTACTATAAAATTATATAACAAAATAATGTACATAAATAATATATCATTCAAGTCAAAGACATGAGATCAGAGTAGATGAATGAGATCTACCAAAAGTTTTCTTGTGCTTGCTTCTTCATTGTATAAGATAAGTAGAAATGATAAATCAGTAAATAAATTAGATCAGCAGAAATGATAAATCAGTAAATAAATTAGTTACTCAGTCCGGCAATATTTCTTATCCACTCCAGAAAACATGGTTTCAGTTAGAACAAGCTTTTTTTAAAAATGAACATACAATTAACAATTTCCTTTCAATCAAATTATGCAAAACATAGGGACAATCTCTAGAATTGTGCCAATGCTGCACTGAACAATCATATAATGTTGCAAAAGTGACAAACTTTATACAGTTCCATTGTAGAAGCGACATATTTATGGGAGACACACAGAATCATAATCTCTCACCTCAATTATCATGTCCATGAGGTAATTTATAGGAGCATTTTTACCACCCTTAAAAAAAAAACACATTCAGAAGTATGACCTTTTCCAGTGATCTAGATACCAAAAAGCTTTTCTCAAAGTAGCTCAAAATCTTTCCAGTCAGACACATTAGGCGCTCACACAAGTCAAGTCAGTCCATTGCTTTCCACAAAAGTACTTGTAATGCATCCATTTTGAGTTTGAAACATTTCAAATGGATTTATCAGATGCCTTTTAAAATTTTTATATGATGCTTCCAACTAAATGATTATCTAGAGACATTATAGAAAAATACATTTGCATCTTCTCATTTTCCATTATATATTACTATTTAGTTTGTCTTTCTCGATGAATTGTATTTGAGTAAAATTATAAATATACTCCCATTATAAAAGTTCAACAACATATAGTTTTTTTTTTTTTTTTTCATTTTTGTCAAAGACAATAAAAAATGCAATAAATACCAACATAGTGGAAGTGGGTCAAAAAGGCAAGCCCCATGGAACCACAACATCCAGTCAGTGGCTATTAACTGAAATTAGGTTCCTCCACACGTCACGCTTGCATCACATCGGCTAAATATGGGACTGGAAAACTAGCAAGCTAGTACCTATTTGCTGACTTTTCAAATTAACACAAGTGAAGAGACTGTAACATTACTTTAAGTTAATTACGAGAAATGACAACATTAGTACACTACTATCGAATCAATTTCCTCTTGCCCATTGTCTAGTGTGCAAGTTGAATCCTAAAGCAGAATGAGATGGACTGAACTAGGCAGCAACACAGTGCACATGAGAACCTGTTCTTGATTTGGATTAAAATGTTTGTGGACCATGATTGAGTACAGAACCTCCTGTGACCCCATGAAAGGCTATAATTATGAAAACATAATGTTGGTTTTAGCAATTTAACGGAACGAAAATTGTAATTAATTATGGTACATAAATTAGCATGGTATACGGGAATTGTTGAAACTCCCTGCACAACAGAACGGCTCTATAATTCCAAATACAGAATATTTTCAGTATGATTCATCTAATCCAGCATATGATAACTGCAACCAAGTTTTACTAGGAATAATAGCATTACCTTGCCAAGCAGCTTAAGTTCTCGTCCCACTGGTTCCATAAATTTTAGGTCAACATTTATAGGCCACACCTGTCCAAGCATAAAAAGAAAAATGATTGGATAATGAGAGTAATAAAAGAAGGAAACAAGTACAAGTTACAAGCAAAGGTAGATGCTTCTTCAGTGAATACAAGAAAGAAAAAAGATAAAATAGTAAGTTGTGTTTTGGCATGCTTATATAGAACATTAAAAGCATGAAAGGCGCATTCTTTAGAAAAGTTACTGTCCTCAAAAAAAAAAAAAAGATAATTCAAAGAAATCATTCAATTGTGTCATATTGAGCAGAAAAATATAAGGAAAACCACAGATTGATCATGCGTGAGAGTGAAGGGATGAGGGAATAACGTGTGAAGGCATCAAAAGTCATTCAGAGTGAAGAGAACAAGCAATGAACAATCGCCATGAATAGCAGCATAAATACACTTCATCCAATCAAGACATCTCATGAAAATATCAAGTTATCAACACATGTTTGTATTACATATTGCCTACTGTCTATCATCAGTCCATCCCAAACCATTTTCAAAATTAACACTAAAAAGAGGAAATGTCTAGTAGAATTTACTCGATTAGTTCAAAATTAACCTAAAATGTGAAATATCTATGGAATGACAGTTTCACAATTTCAACATTAGTTTAAAATTTATTCAAAATTTGTGATGATTATCACGATATAGAATAAATATTTGTGAAATGTGGATTCTATACAAATGCAAGAATAGCAATTCTATTCCATTCCACAAACCAAACAAGGCCCAAAAATTGTACAGGAGAGCAAGAATCAGCACAGCATAGTAAATGGACAAAAGAATGTTATAATAATGTAATGTAATCAAAAGAAATTTTAGTTTAATATTTTATTGAATTTATATTTGATTACACCCCATTACATCTTACCAAACGTTACCTGAGTTTCCAGTTTCCAATCCATTCCATAGGAATATGCAATTAGAAACGACAAGAAGGAATTATGAATTCTAGTTGTAGATTGATAAAGAAAAAGGATTTCAATAATAAATTAGCATAGCAAATAAATAACAAAATTAGAGAAGGAGGGGACCTTAACACCGAGTAATCGAAGGGGAGTAATCTGGCCAGGGACGATGCAATCAGGACCGGCGGATTCCACGACAGCGTCCGTAGCCAAACCACTTCCAATCGGGTTGGGGTGCTGCGGTTGGTGAATGGGTGAGTCAGAAGATACACGAGTGAGTAGTTGGGATAATAAAAATAAAGAGATATATATATATATATACCTTCATGAGGTAGAGGGCGTAAGTGGAATGCGGAGTTTGGGAAACGCGGAGGACAGGAGAATGGTGAATTTTGGGGATTGGTTTAGAGGACGAGGACGATGCTCTCCATGGGGCGTCCTTCTGAAGGGCAGCTCCTCCTCCCTTTTTAGACATACCGTTTCTTCTTCGGCTGCTGCTGCTTTTATCAGTGGATTGGATTTGGATTGCTACTGATAGATGTGTATGATGAAGTAATATATAATAGCAAGATATGCAGGGGAAGGAACGAATGGAGGCCGGTGGCGGTTAGCAAACTGCCAAATTCATATAGTAATAGATAAAGGTGTCGATTTTGAAGCAGCTCTGAATCCGTTTAGATTATTAGACACTTCTTCTTTCTTTCTTTTTTTTTTCAAATATATATATATATATATATATATATATATATATATATATATATATATATATATATATTATAAAAGCATATTTGATTAAATATTTAACATGAGTATAAAATAAAATGAATGATATAAACAAGACAAGCCAACTCTTCAACATATTTATATGAACTTCTAAAAATTACTTAAAATTAATTTAATAATAATCAATAATCTGTGTACTATTACAATTTAATATATTATTTAAAATATAAAATAAAACAAAATATTTATATAAAAACATAATTAAAATAACATTAATTTTTAAAATAGATATATGAAAATTATTTTTCTAATTTTATATTTTAATTACTTATTTATAGCTTTATAATAATTTTTTATTTTTATTAATAGCTATTTTTAATTAGATAATTTTATATAAAAATTCAGATTGTTTATGTGTTAAATGGTTAGGTTGACGAATATTAAATTTTTTCTCAAATAAAGAGCTAGCTAATACTTGACAAACTAATACTTGACAATCATCTATCTAAAATTAAATTGGAGATTAGAATTAATTATGTATACTAGTGGATAACCATACTTTGCGTTACTATAATTTGATATGTTAATTTAAAATATACTTAAAAATATTAATAAAATATAATATTCATACAAATATGCAATTAAATAAATAAAATTTATTTTAAAAACAGATAATATAGAAGTTATTTTTTTAGTTATCTATTTTATGGTTTCTTGTAATGATTTTTTATTTTTATTTATAGTCATTTTTAGTTAGGTAATTTTATATGAAAATTCTAATTGTTTATATATCAAATAATTAATTTGACAAATATTAAATTTTTATCTCAAATAAATAATTAGCTAACAAATGATAATCACTTATCCAAAATTAAATTTAAGACGAAAATTAATTAATTAATTAATTATATATATATATTTATGATTAAATAATATTTATTTTCAAATATGTAATATATAGAAATTATTTTTTAGTCTGGTATTTTTTCAGTTACTTATTTTATAATTTCTTTTAATGATTCTTTATATAAAAATTCTAATTGTTTGCATCAAATACTTTATTTAATGAATGTAAAATTTTTATGTCAAATACACAGTTAGTTTATAAATGACAATCACTTGCTTAAAATTGAATCTGAAATCAAAATTGATTATATACTAGTCACGAATTTGCACTTTACATGGTATAGTTATAATAATAAAATTTAAATAGTTTAATATTTTCTTTTAATTAAATAAATAAATAAATATTATTTTATATAATTATTATCAAGTAAATAAAATTTTTAAAATTTATAATTATACACAGAGGTATTTGTAATAAAAGATTTTTATTGATTCATATTTTAATCTTATATGGTATAATTTTAAAATTTTTTCATATCTTCAATTTTATATGACATACTTTCAAGACAAAATTTGTTAAAGTTAAATAATATAATTCCCAACAACCAATCAAATAAATAATATCAAGTATTTCATAATAAAAAATAAAATTAATAAATAATTTTTTATATATATATATATATATATGAGATAGTTATAACAAAGTATTATTTATTAATTTATACCTTCAACTTTGTATAGTATAATTTTAGGAGAAAATTTATTAAATCCAAATAAAATAATTTTTGGCAATCTATTACATTATCACTATTTTTTATATACTTAAAATTTTAAATAATTAATGAAATTAATTTAAATATTGACTTTTTATTTAAAATTTAGAAGTTTTTCATTTTTTTAATTTTTTATTTAGAAATTATTTAAAATTTTTACTTTTTAAGTTTTTTTATGTTCATGTTCAAACTTTTTGTTGATACAGTCTTAACTTTCTATTTATGATTTTTACTTTTTAAATTTTTTTGGACTTCTTATTTAGAAGGTTTTGTTTTATATGTCAAGTTAATTTTTATAATTTTTTATTTAAAATTTTTTAATATGACAGTTTTTTATAATATAATATAAAATAATGACATGTGATTATATTATACATAATTATTTAATAAATGACAAAATAATAATTTAAAACTAATTTTAATATTAAAATTAATAATATATATTAATATCGATTAATTGAATCAAGCCTAACTTCAAGTTCATACTGCTCAAAAAACTTGCAAGTCTCCTAAACTTATGATGGTTTCACAAGTTACCTTTTTAATATATTTACACGAAATCTCTGGTCAATCTATTTTTAATTTAAAAAAATATCAAAAAAAACTTATATAAATAATCAAATTGAAGTTGAATTAAAAAATTAAGTTTGATTAAGCTGAGTTGAGAAAAGTTATTTTTTTTAAATATATTAACTAAAAATCTAGTTTAAGCTGCTCCTCGCGATGATGAGTTTTATAAAACAACTTAGATTACACCCTCATGTCGTCATGTTTGTTACTTTGAAGCAAAATAATTTTATTTAGTACTAGGTTGAATACCTGATCTTTGTTACAGGCAATAAAAGTATAATAATATTAATGATCATGAAAATTTGAAATTAGTAAAATATCAAAACATAGTTAACTGATAACACAAAATTAGAATATATCAAGTCTTTCTTTTTAACCCTTTTATTTATTATTTATTATTTCTTTTTTTTTTTGTCAAACTACAAAATTCACTCAAAATACTTAATCCGATAATAGGTACGCATATCTAATTTATTAGATTTGTTAAATTTTTTTTTCCCATAGAGTTTTATTTATTTTAGTAGAATATTTAATACAAATTTTTAATAGAATATATATTTAAAATTTTAATAGAATAATTTAGTTTATTTTATTCCTTTAACAATATTCTATTAAAATTTTTATAATTATATAAATTATAAAATGGGTTTGCCATTATTTGTTAACAAATTAAAAATCACTCGTAGAAAATAACTAAGAAAAAAAAAATTCACTTCTACATTGATCTTAATACTTAATTTACCTAAAGTAACGGGGCAATTTTAAGTATAGGCATTCACGTGAAGAGATAGAAAGTCAAAAAATTGGTTCAATATGAAAATGACTTTTACAAAATTTCCATTGAGCAAATCTACCATACCAATGTTGGTTCGCTCTTATTTTATCATAAATTCCAGGTGGAATCCGACCGTTAAGCTCCAAAGAAGTAAATAAAAAAAATCAAAACATGAATTGAAAAGATTTTTATTCTTTTTCAATTTATTGCATACATACTCGCCCTTTACTCTAATTCCAGCCAAATTTGATAGATGAAATAGTTCTCTTCTCTAGCTATAAATGACACTAAATACGAGCAACCCAGAAAAACTCATAAAAAATAATGCTAACAAATAATTCTTAGTGGGCAGCATATTACTAACAAATTCAATACATTTTAAATTACATTTATGGCTGCTACTTCTGATATCTTTAAGGATTGGATTGAGATTTTAAAAAAAAAATGTAAACGAAAAAAAATTGCAAAAGAATAGCACCAAAATGGGGAGGAGCACCTCCATCAGCTCCCGTCCACACAGTTTTTTTTGTTTTTATGGCGAACCATCCAACCCTGAAAAATCAGTTAAACAGTGCCCACATCCGCTTCCCCTCTTTGTGCTGCAACATCTGCCAGTCTCTTCCATGTCATTTCCCGCTGTTCTTCCACCTCTTTAGCCCTCGACTCTTTCTCTTCATACTGACTTTGACATTCTTCAAATAACTCAGTATCCATTTCAAGCAACATTTTCCGAACGTTAACAGTAAGGCCGTGAACTGCCTGGTTCCAATGACTTTGGATATTCTTCTCCAATGCCTCAAAAATTATTGGTAATACAACACTTCGATTCTGGGCAATCAAGCTCACAATGTGTTCATTGTTCCACAAAAACAGGGCCCTTTCTGCAACCTGCAACATAAATTCGCCTGAGCAAAATATTGAAGGGGAAAACGAGCTATTCCCTTGCTGACTACAAAACTATGCCAAATGAATTGAAGTTTACATCTGATCAGATTCCTTCAAGATTGTTAATTCTTCTAAGCTGCTCATATCAAAGCATGATCACATCAGATATGCAACCTTATCATAAATAATACCTCAGAAAAGCTCCAAAAGAATCAAAAGATGACAATTGTAAATAATGATCATAAAAAACTTAAACAACATCACAGCAGCAAGCTCATATTAAGAAAAATATCAAAAGAGATGAGATTAAAATGATCATAATTTTCACACAGCTGAATAATGATCATAAAAACAAATTAGTAGGGACAAGTTCTACTATAATGTGCCAATTAGCAAATGGCATATGGACATCTGAAGCCAATCCTAAGTGGACATTATTACCTATGGTTTATAAAAGCATAAAAGGTACTGACAATATAGAAAATAGATTCCACTTCAATCTCATTCATCAATGAACCAGTTATCTATCAAATTAATCATAGAGGACTTGCTCAAGAGAAAACATTTTTAACATGCAAAAGACTACAACAAAAACTAAAGATTCCACTTCAATCTCATTCATCAATGAACCAATTTTCGATCAAATTAATCATAGAGGACTTGATCAAGAGAAAACCTTTTTAACATGCAAAAGTCTACAGCAAAAACTAAAGACTACAAGGATAATAAAACTGTCTATTGCAAGCAGCCAATAGACTCACAGTGCCAATTCAGAGCCAATAGCAACAACACAACAACAGAAAATATGCATTTGTGTAACAAAGTTACTAGTCATGACATGAAAGAGAATACATCTCTTCATAAATTGGCTGGTCTGTCCCACAAACTAATCTATAAGACCAATTCTGACTCATCCTTGATAGTAGTAAGACTAATTAATCAAGAAACAAAATCATATTCATGGGAAGTCAAGGAAATGATTGAGAAGAGAGTAGCCATTATACAATTTTAAGCAGGAATACTTAATCCAAGAAATGGTAAGTAAAAATCCAATTTCATCTCTCCAAGACTATACCAACCAAAAAAAAATATTACTAAAGAACAGGACAAGAACGGAATACCAAAACCAAGGCACTAGAAAGGGTGCATGCATGCAGCCAACAAAATAGATTTGCATCTAAAATTGGGGGAAAAAATCACTATACAACAGCAATAATTAACAGGGACAAGGCAATACAGGGCACAAATAGAAAAAATAAATTGGTGAAAAGAAACGAATAATTACGAGTACAATACACTCACAAAATGGCCAATAGGTGAAACTGTCAACAACCGTTTTGTCTCCAATCTAAAAAAAATGAAATATATAAAATTAAGTGTTCTTCACTCATATTTCTCTTCTTGACCTTTAAATCCTACTCATGTTGTAGCTTATAACATATTATGAGGCATACAATTCAAGATAAGTTCTCTAAGGAACATGATTCTGATAATTAATATTTTTTTTATTTTTTGTATTAAATATTAGATAGCAGAAATATTAAATTATGCTTATAGAATGCAGATGATTTCATGAAATTTTATTATATGTCAGAAGTTATTAATTATTAGGGTATTAATTTAGAGATGTCGTGTGTGTGTGTGTATGTGTGTGTGTCTATATATATATATATATATATATATAGAACAACTTCATATTCACCATTTTCAGATTTCCAAATCCTTCCTACCAATCCAAAGTATCCAAATTATAGCATGACAATTCAGTAAGTAAACACACAGCTCTGAAGAGACAAGTAACATTCACAAACCTGAAAATGGGAGCTAGTTAGGCAGCGAGCAATCTGTCTGAAAAAAGGAACAATGCAGCGTTGAAACTCCGCAGACTGTGTTGCCTCTAGCACTTCTTCAAGTTCTCCAAGGAAGAGAACTTCCTTCTGACAATTAGTGAGAGGCCAATACTTCAACAAACCCCTTATAACTGTATCTGCAAGCTTGTAATCCTTCTCAACAAACTGAACAATACAATAAGACAGCTGCTGATGATAAACAGAAATTGTCTTAGGTTTATGCAGTGGTATAAGCGCCCTTACAAGAAACAGCTTATGCTCCTCCTTCATCGGCAGCGCAAAACCATTTATAATACTGCCTAGAATCTCCAACAATTCCCCTATCCCACTGTGCCTCTCAGTCTCATATATAAATCTATAAAATATATTATTTATCGCCTTCCTAATAAACGGGCGATGCACCATAAACTTGCCATAAATCCTATGCAGAATTGTCTTCAAATACTCCCTTTCTCGCGGGTCCTCAGAATCAAACAAATCAAGCAGCTTCAACACAAAAGAATGATCAATATACCTCTTGGCAACCTTGGTATCTGTATCCGATGATACAACATATCTTAACAAAAGCTCATAAACTAACTGCAAATGAGGCCAAGATGGTTCCAAATACGGCTCCTCCTCTTCAGGATCCGTAGCTTCCTGCCCTGTGTTCTCATGCGAAGCTGGCGGTAAGCACCTGAATATGTTAACCGAAACCATCTTAATCATTTCTTCTAGACAGGTCTCCATGATCTTCCCCGACCCGGATTGAATAAAATCCACCAATTCCATCAGCGTCTGCCGCTTGATTTCTTTCTCCCTCACGGCCTTCAGCGTGTCACTGAAATCCAATTGGAAGCAACACACCTGCAGTTTCCTTAAAAACAGGTTCTGCCGCTCCGACACTGGCACATCCTGAAACAAAGGCAATGGCTCCACCGAATTCATGGGCGGTGGGGCCACGATTGCCGCTGGGCCAGGGTTCGGGTTCACCGAGCCCGGCCCCGTCCTAGACGCATGGTTAACTACCACATTTGAAGCAGGACCTGACCCGGCATTCCGGGCCCCCACCGGCCCGTAATCGTTGCCATCCGATTTGGACGGCTTCTTATGTCCGCCTTTGATGATTTTCTTCAACATTAGCTAATTCAAACAAACCCTAACCCTAAAATTAAATTAAACGTAGTTATTATGATGTGAAAATTATCATAATGGATCGGCATGCATGAAATAATTACCACACCGTGGAAAGTGGATCGATAAAATCATAAGCAGATGATGGATCTGAGATGAGATAGGAACCATACCGATTGGAGAAGCGAACCGCAGAGGAGGAATGTTTGGTTACTCGAATTTGGATGGCGAATCATTTGAGAAGAGGATCGGTCGACGGAATGGTGGTCAGATGATCGGACGGCGAAGATTAAGGAGAGAGAAAGAAAGAATCAGACAACGAGAAGTTATAGAATTAGGAGAAGAAAGATTGAATAAGAAAAACAAAACATGTGGGAAATGATTGCTTTTTATAAACAGTTGTTAAGGATCGTCTTATCTAGTGCTTAATTAATTTAAGTAGTAATTAACAACGTTAATCGCGTGTGTGTTTTTTTTTTTTTTTGGAGATGGAACATTATGGGAAAAATTAGCATGCAATATCAATATATCATTTTGCTGTAAAATCAAAAAAAATAAATTTATTTTTTCCTAAAAAATAAATTTATTTAGTGATAATTTATTTTTCTTTTGACTATGTATAAATTTCACATTTTCAATTGTATTTGACATATAAATTAGTTAATCATAATTAATCAATACATCAATTATAGTATTAATTTTAATTCTAGAATTAGTTTTAAATAATTTTTTACCATTTGTTAAATAATTATTTATAATACCTTCACGTGTAATTATTTTACATTATGTTTCAAAAAATTGTCATATCAAAAAAATTTTAAAAAAAATTAAAAAAATTTGTCATATAAAAAACACTTCCAAATAATTTAAAGAGAAAATTAGAAAATCTAAAAAATAAAAAAATTTTAAATAGGAAATTAAAATTTAAATTAAATTTATTAATTATTCAAATCTTGAACATATAAAGAGTAGCAACAGTATAATGGATTGTTAGAAAGTATTTTATTTTAAATTTAATAAATTTTTTATATCACACAAAATTAAAAGTATGAATCAATAGATAATATTTTATTATAACCACTTCATATATGTATATGTATACGTAATTTATAACCATTTGTTAATTTTATTTTTTATTATGAAATATTTAATATTATTTGTTTGATTGGTTGTTAAGAATTATTTTGTTTAAATTTAGTATTTTTTCCTTTCAAATTGTATTACATAAAAATTGAATGTGTAAATCAACATATTGAAGGTATGAATTACTTTCCTTATTATAACTATCTTAATATACAATTGTAAATTTTAAAAAAAATTATTTTATCATTTATTTACTTGATAATAATTTTTATAATATAATAATTAATTATTTGATAAAAATAAAAATATTAGATTTATTTAAAAATTTATTATTATAATTATATAGTGTAACGCGTGAGTTCCTAATTAGTATAGTTATTATTTTGTATTTTACATTACATTTCTTTCTATCTACAATACTTTGTGAAAAGGGTAAGATTGTGTATTTAGTAACAATAAAAGTTATTTTTGGAAATAGATTTTAGTATGTAAAACATATAATATTCATTGAAATTGCAGTTACAAGAGAAAGTTGTATAGGTTGTAGCTTATATATATATATATATATATAATTGTAAGATTTTTTCTTAGGGGACAATTTTCAATCATAATACTTTAGAAAAAAGAAAGAGAAACCAAATACAATTGTAAATTCTAAACATTATGACATAGAAAGCAATTAATTGTGACGTGTTTAATATAATTTATTGTAAATATAATGTGATGATTTTGAAGATATTGATATTTTATTATAAGTTTAACATATTTTTTTTATAAGGATTGTATGTCTAATTAAAGTCAAGTTGACCAGAAAAGAGGGCCCGTTTGGGCAAAAGTATATAATGAAGCACATTGATCCATCTCGAATCTAGGATCACTTAGGGTTGTGATTTGAGTGTCCAAAATACATCATATTATTATTTATTTGTCATATATATTGTTTATTTTAATAAATATTCATTAGCTATTAATATAATATTTATTACATCTAATTTTTTATGTTTGTCATTTTATTAAACAATCAAATATAATATTTTATATTCACTATTTTATTAAATAATATTTTGTTAATGCTTGTTTAATTTTAATTTAATATAATACTTGAAATCATATTTTATTAATTTTTGTATTCATCGGTTATAGTTTTTAGTAATTAAATAATTAAATATTTATCACGTGTTTAAATAATATAAAGATACATGTTAATTACTTAATATATAAACATTCATTATTGATAAATACTATGTTTATCAATTATAGTATTTTTATGTTAATCATGTATATTAATATTCATGTTCATTAGTTAATGATGAAATATTCATCATTTGTTTCAACAATATTCATTATTTTTTAGTTCTATTGGGTCAATTACATTAAAAAGCTTTATACTTATTAATTTGTGTCAAAATATTTATTATTTATATACACAATATTTATCATTTCTAATTTTTCATATTGATTATTTTTTTTATAATATTATACATGAGTTAATTTGTCCATTAAAAATATATGACTTTTTTTTTAATAGAACTTTATGTTTATTGCTTAGTACTTGGATGTTCATAAGTATAATATTTATCATCTTTAACTTTCATATTCATTATTTTTAAAGTAACATTTTATATGAATTAATTTGTTCATTAAAAATATATAATCTTCTTTTATTAAGTTCTTTGTTTATTGATTAATATTTGAATATTTGTTATATGTTTGTATAATATTCATCTTCTATAGTTTTACATATATTAATTATTACATAAATATTCATCAACTGTAACATTTATGCTCACATATTAATTTATTAGAGAAATCAAAATAATATATTTATAATTGAATTAAATAGAATGTATAAAATTTTAATTTTATTTGATTTAACTATAATTATATATATTTTAAATTAATTTGTTGTAAAATTTTATAATTTATTTATTTTTAAAAAATTAACTTATTTAATTTATATATATAAATAAAAATTTTAAAATTAAAAATAAATTAAATTAAATAATAATAGAAAATCTAAATCAAAGTATTTGAGTATTCCATTAATTTATAATAAAGAGAAAATATGAATACAAATTAACAAAAGAAAAAAAAAATAGGAAATTTGCATTAAAAATTTAAAAAATCAAGCAAAATCGATTTTATAACAATTATAATACATTAGAATATGTGTGTGGTGGAGACTCCAGACCATGTAGCATCATGATCTGGGATCCATGATATAACTGCTTAGTATTGAGTCTTGTAGTTTTTGCAATTTAATCTCTTGATCTATTAATGAACTAACAATATTTTTATATTTTCTGATTGACACAAAACATCTCATTTTCTAAAGAAAGAAATATATAGATTTGGAGTTCAATTTTTTGAGAAACTAAGTGCATGCCAATGCAAAAACTAAGTGCATGCCAATGCAAACTTACATGGGATAATTCAACATCACGTATCACCTAAAGCCTGTTTAGTTTCCAAGCAATGGAATAGAATTCTTCTTCATGTTATAATTTTCTTATTTTAAGAGTATATTTGATATAAATAAAATTCATAAAAATTTGAACAATTTATTTATAAATACATATTTAATACATTTGGTATATTAAAATATTTAGTATTTTAATTTTAAATTCTTTATGGAATTAGTTATCACTAAATTCAAATTATTAAACAGTACAAGCTACAAAGTAAAAGATATTAAGATTAAAAACTCAAATGAATCGAAAATGTAAACTAAGTATGAGATTTTAAATACAAATGAATAGTTTTTAAAGTTTTGTTTGTTTAATAAAAAAAAATATCTCTTGAAAATATTTAAAAAAAATGACTTATTTTTTGTTATTTAGTTGTGTATGAAAATCTATAAGAATTTTTTTTTTTTTAGAGTTTGACGTGTTCTGAAATATATCACTTTCATTTTCATTAAAAAGGCTATTAAAATATTTGAAATTCAACAAATTTAAATTTATAATTAAATATAAATATACACAAAAATAATAATTTTTGTTTTATTTTACAACCATCCAATGGCAGATACTAGTTCCCACCGTTTAGGGGTAAGCAAATGATTAGTTTAATTAATTCGATTCGGCTTTTTACCAAAATCAAATAAATAGAATTTTATAACTTAAAACCGAACCAGACTAAAATTTTGAAAAAATTGAACTAACTGAATCGATTAAACTGAAATTTATATACCTATAAATCGAATTGAACCTATAAAATTTAGGTTCAGTTCGATTCGATTTGATTAAATTACATGTATTTTAAATTTAGTTCGATTCAAATTGATTTAATTTATTAATAACTTTAGTTAATTCGATTTTTTTGGTTTTTCTCTAAAAAACTAAATCAAAAACCGATTTTTTAAAATTAAAATTGAATCGAATTGATTTATTAAAGGGTCAAATTAAACCGAACCAAACCAACTTGATTGGATCAATTTTTCAATCCAGTCCAATTTTTGCTCACCTCTAAATATTATTGGTAGTTAGAGATCACCAAAGGTAATTTTTTACCGATGATATATTAATTAATATATATTTAGCTAGTTTATATATATATATATATATATATATATATATATATATATATATTTCAAAAAATAACTTTTTGTTTTCAAAATGAAAAATTATTTTTTATGAAAAATGATTTAATTTTTCTTTAATTAAGATATTTTTTTTATTAACCGATTTTTCTAAATGTGTCAAATACAGAAAATATAAAAAAAAATGTTTTTTTAAAATTTTTTTGGCAAAATAAATGGAGCCTAATCAAATAATAATTTATATCAAACGATAGTTAAAGGAATATCATAATCTTACATATCATTCAACAAAATAATGGACTGGGAATAATACATTCTCTCAGGTATCTGTTAACGCTTAAGGAACTAGAAAGACAAATTAACCTAAAAATTAAATGCCAAATAATCACGACTTGCATATTAATCATATGAATATTTTTATATCTTGTACTGTAAATTTTTTATTTAGTGTTTATCTTTTAATTGTAGTAATTATCATAATTATATGTTTAATTATAGGCTTGATTATAGGCTTAATTATATATTTAATTATAGGCTTGATTATTGGCCTAATTATAGGCTTGTATACAAGGAAAGTAGGTCTGTATATAAGGCTGGTTCTCTGCCTTTATCATATATATATATTTTCTAAAATTCTTCAAACTCTTTTCTTCTTCTCATTATTTACATGGTATCAGAGCCTCCCTTGTGTTCTCTGGTCATGGGTTCAATCCACGGAATCCTCAAAGAGATGTCGAGTCTCTGCATAGTGAAAG
>CATIWR010503667.1:0-33818 GCA_949677035.1 Omphalea diandra | reverse complement strand
ATATTATTTAACTAAAAATTTAATCAAATTGAATTTAATATATTTATTCTAAATAATTAAAATATAATTTATTTAGATAAATAATTTATTATAAAATTTTATTATAAAATAGCATTAATTCATAATTCAAAATGAAAACTTACACAATTAAAATTTTTTCAAAAATAATACAATAATAAATAGCTATTACATTTTTATGTGCAAATTAGATAACTAAAACTTATTTCTTATAAAATAGTTGAATTATTATTTTTATATTAATGAGTCATTTTTTGTAAGAAAAATAAATTTATTAAAAATATATAATAGTTAAATGTGAAAAAATCAAAAATAAAAATTAATCGTAAATATATAAAATCTTATTTAACTTTTTATTTTATATAAAAGATATCATTTTCATTGTTGCATAATGTCAGTATTTTTATAATAATATAAAATTTAATAAATTTAATTATTTTTTGACAATATTTATTTAGTATAAGAAATACTCCATTTTTGTTTTAAAAGTATATTATATAATATAAAAATTCAATCCAGCTTAATTTTTTAGGACATGTTAATCTATTATCTTATATAAATATTTTATTTTATTATAAATTTTAATCAATGTAGACTTAACCAATTATTTATTCTTGAAATTTAAGTACAATAAATTAATTTTATATTTTATATAAAAAAGTATTTTGTTTGATTTTTCTATTAAATCAGAATTAAATATTTAATCACTATACACTTGCACTACTTCAATCTTTTATTTATATACCTTAGTTTTTATTTTTTTATTTTTATTATTTATATGATATACACTTATTTATTTTATTTTCTTTCAATTTTAACTTTGATTTGTTATTATTTAAGATATTTTAAGCAATTTATTTACTTTAAAAAATAATTATTGTCTATCATTTATGCCCATAAATCTTAAATTTTTATAAATAAATAGCTAATACTTAATCAATATTTTTAATTTTAAAATATATTATATATACTCAGCTTTAAAAATTTTATAAATTTATCACTGAATATACATGTATACTTGTAAAATTAATTTATTTTTTAACTTCTTATATATTTGAAAAAAAATAAATATTTAACTATTTGATATTTTGGTAAACCTATTTTTTCTATGAAGAAATGACTTATTTATATAAAAAAATAATTTGATTATTTGTAATAAATAATTTTTTAACCATTTAGTATGTGAATAAAAATGGTAATTATTTATTGTTGCATTATCTTAAAAAACTATGATTATCTAAAATTTTAATTTTGAACTATAAATTAATGATATTTTACAATAAAATTTTATAATAAATTATTTATTTACAAATTATAGATATATTGATTTAGTTAGATTTTTATATATTAAAAGTGAATGAAATCAAATTAAATAAGATTTTATATAATTTTTAGCTATTTTTCTGTTTTTTTTGGCTCTAACCAAAATTTTTTAAAAAGTTCAAGAATCAAAATAATCCTTTATCTTTTTTTAATTATAAGATATTAGTTTGAGAATAGATTTGAAAAGAAAAATGAAGTTTGGGTATTTTTTTGGTTAAAAAATAAAGTATAAGATAAATTTAAAAGATGCAGTAAAATTCATGACTTTTTTTTTTTATAATGAAGCCTAAAAATTATTTTTTAAAATAAAAATTTAAACTAAAATTTCATGATTGACATTATAACATATATAATCAATTTTTTAAATGTATATAATATAAAAAAAATTAATTTGTTAATATCAGCTTTTTGAGTAAAAATCAGAAGAAATTATATTTCTTAGTTGATAATAAATTATTTCAACATAAGTTTAAAAAATAATTATGAAAGAAGCTATTATTTAAAAAATTTAATAAAAATTATTGAATTAGATTGATATGGTAACTAAATAATTTTCATAAATACTGATAATTTTAGAACTTAAAAATATTATAATTTAACAAGTAAAAATTAAATTTCTACGAATGGCAATGGCCAACATGTTCTGAATAATAGTTTAATAGCACGCCTTTCTTCAAAAAAAAAAAAAAAAAAGCACGCCTGATTTCTGCTTTTGATGAGGAGCCAAGCTGCTCGTCCTCATCACCGACCTCATTGCTTGACTGGACAACATCAAAATTTTGAATTTTTAGAACTTCACTCATTTAAATAAAAAAAACAAGGAGTTGCTCCTCCATTCCAGCCTTCCATGGTCCACCGGTCTCCTTTCACTGTCCAGCAACAACTGAATCGGCGGGGAACACGCCGAGCATTTGATTTGTACGTTCAGCGAGTCAATAGTATTAAGATCACGAGTCGTACAGTAAAGCTTTATTCCCACAACAGAATTGATGTGTACGTGAACACATATAATAATAGTTTTCGAGGTTATGAGAAAATCCTTACCTATTTTATACTATAAGATTTGCATGATCAATTAACTGTCTTTGATTATTTCAATGGTTTATATATATTTTTTTTTCAAGATTTAAGTATTCAGATTTAATTTTCTCATTAATTAAAAAATAATAATACTATTTGACTCAAGTTGAAACCGTAAATAAATACATTTAAAATGAAACTAAACAATTAATACTATTTGTAAATAATAATTTTGCCCTCGTCAATGTACATGCTTTTTCAATTTATATTAATATTTTCATCAGTCTCACAACAATTGTATTTCAATAAATATATTTGTATTTTATAATTATATCTACATGGAGACAAATTCATTGCATCTTAATTTGTGCCAATTAACATCATTCCTTCAAAAAAAAAAGGCCTTTGATTCGAAAGAAGACTAAATATATAGGACAAAACGGTTCTTTGGTTGTAATTAAATTGCAACTAGTTCAGTATAAAAATGGAAAGATATTGACTTGGGCTAAATAAACAGATAGTGATCTATCCAACTAAAGTACAGACAAATGACATCTTAGAATGGATAATTGATTATAAACTAACTATTTATCGGAACTTTAAAATTAGATTATTATTACTCCAAACAATTTGAAACTCTACATTGTAAGCCCTACAACGGTAAAATTTTACACTCAAGTCTCAGCTGAGGATAATGTGTGAGATTCAACCATTTGTTTTGTTTTTTTTAAATATTTTTTATTCACAACAAGTTGATAAATATATTTTAATTTATTCAACCATTTTATTTTTATTTATAATGTTAAATTCATGGACTGAGTCTTATTTTTTTATCAACAAATTTTGTTTGGAAAAATTTAAATTACAAATTTTAAAATAACCTTAGAAAACATTTTCTTCAGACTTTATTTTTCATTATCAAGTATATGTTTCATGAATTAATACAGATCAAGAATATTAACTCTACCTTATCGTGTTACTGATCCAAACTGGATGTGCGTTTCAAGATCATAAGCTTGTTTGATTAAATTTTTTTTATTCTTTATTATAAATTTCACAAGTTTAGCTTTTCATCTTATAAAATGATGATCTACGATTAGTACATGTTAGTTGATATATAGTAAGGGATTTTTTTAGGTTAAGTTAGTTTAAGACAAAGTGCAATTGCTAATTTAAGGAAGTGGTCCATAGATTCAAAAAATGGAGCAATTGTATAAGTGGTGGGAAAGGCCAAAACCATTAAAAAGTTCCAGGATCAACAAAGGTTCTTTGGGTTTGGGTATCTTTGCTTTGAAAATGATAAACACCAACTGGGACGTGAGAATCAAGAAGAAAAGAATCAGACAGAGACAGAGCAAAAAGAAGGCTGAAGAATGAGGGTGTCAGTTCTGAAAATGATCAAATCAGTAAACGCCTCCAGCCACGTTGTTACCAAACAATTACCCACTGCATACTTCATTCAGTATATCTAATTACCGCATTACCTTCGACGGCACGCACCCTCTTTAAATACTGTATCCGTTTTAAATCATTATAATATATGATATTTTATAATTATCTATAAATATTAATTATTTTTTAATTTATAATAATTATTTTTTAAAATATATAATCATTTATAAAAATAATTAATTAAGAATAATATAATATTAAAATAATTAATTATTATTTATATAATAACATCTATTAAATACAATTCTTAATATATTTATAAAAACATTAAATCATATCTATTAAAGAACAAAAGAAGTACCATTTTGGCATCAGACTCATTTTAATGGTATTTATTCTCTCTGTTTCAAAATATATATCATTTAAGGTATTTGCATAATAATTAAAGAATGTATTAAATATATAAAAAAACAGTATATTATAATTAAAAATAATTGTTTCTAGTATTTATTATGATTGTACATTTCAACTAAAAGTATATGCTTTAAATAATAGTATAATGACAAAAAAACAAAAAAAAATTATAGATATATGAGAAACATCGTATATTTTGAAACAAAAATTATAACGTAAATGAAAACAAAAATTCTAACTTAAACGACATATTTTAAAGCAGATGAAGTATCATTCATTGGTGAATACCAAAATATCGTTTATGTTATTGCTTTATAGTACCGTGATTAATAATTCATCATTAAATTATATAAAAATTATTATTTATCATTGAATTAGATAACATTATGAACCATTTAATTAGATAAAAGTTATTATTTACCGTTAAATTAGATAGTATTATTTGACAATATTATTAAATCCGTTATAATAAAATTCACATAATTTCTTTTATTAAAGCAAAACCTCGGTGAAGTATGATTGCACAAAATTTAAATATTGGATAATATTAAAGTATATAGTATTGTATATAATGCCTTTTGGAATTAAAAATGTGAAATTGGAGTAGGTTAGGTTTGCATAAATAAAAGTTTGCTTTTTTTTTTTTTTTTGATTAATTTCTAAGCCAAAATCTAAGACAACCAAATTCAAATTCTTGGAATCAGATTGTGCGTCTTTCTGATTATGACCCATAACAGAGTTTTTCTTCATTTACTTACTATTTACTGTATTATTTGGATACTTTAGTTGATAAAAAAGCAAAATCAAATATAAAATTGCAGATAAAAAGTGAAACATGCATTAACTGGTATTTCTCTGTTTTCTATGGAAAAAAAAAAAAAAAACCAGGTCCAAGGAAATAAATTACCCAGCAGAAGAAAAAGATAGCGTCTCACTTTCACACCTTTCATTTGAAATCCTTGTTCCTTTCACATAACGAGGTTGCACGCCTGTGCCATTGCTTCTCCCGTCCCCTATCTCTTTCTCTCTCTCTCTCAACCCAGAACCAGACCATAAAACCTCTTTTAAATCCTTATTTAACCCCTTTAAATCTTTATTGAGCTTCAATTCAATTCCTTCTTTTTATCATGTTCCAAAAAATTATCTTTAAATTAGAATACAATAAAGCTTTTCCAAATAAAAGTTGATAAAAGATAGCTATTCATATCCTTTCATCTCTTGTTTTACTTCCCAGCTCAGTGGCATTGCATACATGGTGATTTTTTTTTTTTAACTCAATCATTCTATTATTTCTAAATCCTCCTAAGAACTACCCATCAACCATTTGTCTCATATTTTCAAAACCAAAAGAAAAGATGGTACAATATTCTGTCACAAAAGTCCAAACTCTCCCTTCTGCGTTATATTCCAAACTTTCACTGTCTAATTAAACCCCCAGCGCAAGAAAACAAAACAAGTACATTTTCAAACTAAGAAGTTGGTAGAAATTTTTCTGCGCAAATCTTTGCTGCCTGAATCCATTATCTACCAATAGGAAAGGCAGTTGTTAAATTTGTACTAATCAGTTCAAAGATTTTTGAACTCTTTTCTTCCATCGGACTACCAGACCAATACCATCCAACGAGGAAAAAAAAAAGGTAAGTTTTGCTAAAGAACTTGATTTTAGGTTCTAAACTCTTACTTTTGTCCAAATAAAACACACGACCAATAACCCAAATCCAAGGTTAATACACCGAAGAGCTGAAATTGGTGTTGCATGGATAAAGCAACAACAATAACGACATTGACCTCAAGGAGGCCAAAATGGCAATTCCCACCAGCGCCACCTACTCCAAGAATCTTGCATTTACCTCCCAGACCACGCAGGAGACCAGCAGCAAAGGCTGGTGCTACGAAGCCCAATTCTCAACAGGATAGGAAAGGCAAATTGGAAACTTTGTTTGATCAAGAGAGAGAATTTACAAAAGGAATTGTGCCCAATGTAATGGTAAGTGATGGAAGGGATGATCAGTGTGAAGAGAAAAGGAGAGTAAGAGTGGAGGAAAGAGAGAGTGTGGTGATGGAAGAAGAGAAATGGAGGTTTCAAGCTGAGATGTTGAGGGCAGAGTGTAATTTGTTGAGGATGGAGAGAGAGATTGCTGTGAAGAAGATGGAGAGGAGAAGAGTTCAGGTGGAAAAGGCTTTGAGATCTGCTGTTCAAACTCTACTCTCTGTCAGTATCTCTCTCCTCTTCATACTTTGGTGTTTTTAACTTGCTGTTTTCACCCTTAATTCTTTCGGAAGAAACTATGAGGATAAAAATAAAGACTAGGAAATTGAATATTATGCTTAGATGTTAGGTTCTTCAGATAATGAAGCCATTTCTTTATCTTTCAGATGATTAGCAAAAGAGTAAAGTTATAGTTTTTGGCTCTCTCTGTTTGTCTAATCATTACTTAATACTGGCTAGTATGTTGAGAATGTTTTGGCAAACAAAATGTATGAGGAGATCTTTTTTCCTCATTTTCTAGCTGAGAAAGTATCTTTGATTAGCTTATTTTGTTTGGTAGCTTAAAATTCAGTTGAAGAAATAAGTCAAAAGTGAGAATACAACCCATTTGGCTATTTTTGGCTTAAATGAGCCAATGTTTCTAGTTTTGGAAATGAAAAGAACAGTACACTCAAGATATGGTTTTTGGCAAGATATCCTCATTGACATATTCAATATTCAACTGTTTTCATATGCTACATCAATTTCATTTTATAACTTAAATTTAGTGATTGTTTGCAGGGTAGAGAAAAGATATGCAATGGAAAGAATGCAAGCATGGTTTTGGAGGAGGAGATCAATGAATTGGCTAAGAAACTAGAGAAGTTGCAGAAAAGATCAAGAAATAAGGATTTAGAGGTCCGTAAGTGTAGCAATTTTGATAAGCAAGCATGCCTTTTTCAGACACAGCTAGAGAAGTTTGCAGGAGAATCAGATGAGAAATGCGTGAAGGAGATTCAAGAGATGGCAGAGGCAAGCTTATCTATAAAAACTGGTTGCAGCATCAATGAAAATTTCGTTTCGAATTGCAGCAGCAACGTAATACTGAATATCTCCTTTTCTTTATTACTATCAAATTTGTCTTTATATTATCTCCTCTAGTCTAATTTAATTCATGTAAAATAGTTATAGAAAACAACTAGATGAATCTAAGGATTCAATTTCTGTAGGATTAGTAAAAAGTTCAGCGGCAAGTCTAATGATATCTAAAGTTTCCTCCATGTGATATTCTGTTAGTTTTTTCTCGACCTTCTTGGCAACGGAGGAGAGCAATTTGAGCACTCTGAACAGAGGAAAGAAAGAAAAAAAGTGTTCGTTTAGAGGATTGTTCAATGCTTGCTCTTTTATTATCCTACTATTAACTCCATTATCTCTATGTTGTGCAGATGGAGAATCTGAGAAGAAAAATGGAGGGATTGTCAACGGGGAGTCTGTTAGAGAGAATGGAAGCGGAATATGAACCGCTGCTCTCTACTGCCAAAAGTTCCGCTTCTAGTTCTTCTGCCAGTTCCAAGCGTTCTTCCTTGACGAAACAACCATGCAAGGTACCTCTTTTTGTCTATTCTAATTTTGATTATTCTCTAAACTGTTAGTATATGCAAGTGACCAAGTGCTTTCCTATCGGGTCTTAACTGTCAATAGAATATGGTGCTTCTTATGATTGAACAATGTTGAATCTGTCTTGCCAATTTGATTCTGATCAATCTATTCCTACAATGCATGGATTTATGTTATGCACCTCAACTTCAACCTGATTTTAATCTCTTAAACTCCGCCACTTCTATTAACAATGACTTCACATAAACTAGTGATCACAATAGACTAGTTAGTGTTAAGATTAAAAATCCCGCACCAAAAAAATACATAAAATATAAAGGGTATATAATGGTTTGGACATAAGTACCTAATTGGTTAGTTTTAACCTTTTAGCAATAGTTGACTCAAACCCATTTAAAACTCACTTGTTATTGGGCTTAACTTCTACTTCCAATTCAAATTCACCTTGGCTCTCAGAGTTGATATATTTCTTATGTAGGAAAGAAAGCCCTACGAGGAGAGAGTATGCTCAGGACGCTGTAAGGCTATAGTGAGAAGGGTTGTGGAGCAAGTACGGGCTGAGACTGAGCAATGGTCCCAAATGCAAGAGATGCTGGGGCAAGTCAGGGATGAAATGGAAGAATTGCAGGCTTCTAGAGATTTTTGGGAAGATAGAGCACTTAATTCTGATTATCAAATTCAATCCCTGCAATCTGCTGTAAGCACACCAAAATTATACTCCAGCAGTTCTATTCTATTTTATCCCTTAATTTTAATCTGCTACTGCGTTGACTTTACTCTGAAGACATAATTGCACCATACTAATCAAGGCATCAAACTTCAATAAACTCATGGAGGTGGTGTTATGTAGGTGAAAGAATGGAGACGGAAAGCTCTTACTTCGGAAGCAAAGTCCAACGAGCTACAAGCACAGGTATCAGCTCTTGGCACTGAGCTTGAAAAGTTAAGGAAGGAAAAAGCTAAGGCAAAATGCAGGACAAAAAGTGTAGCGTCAAATATCCATGATGCACGAAATGAAATGGAGAAAAGAGTATTGGTTTGTAGGTTGAAGGAAAATCAGCAAGCTAAAAATGATGGCAACAAGCAGAAGGAAGTGTTGAGTGATGGAAGAAAGAAAGCTCACATAAGCAGCAGCTTACTTAGGGATTCGAAACGGTCACCATTGAGAGACATTGGAAACTGATCACCATTGGTAATGGTAAGGCAAAACAGTAAGGCAGTTTTTCCTGTGCAGGAAAAGTTGTTCCTGTCCTGAAGTGAATCCAGCTCTGTGTTTCCTATCTTACTATCTTAACAGAAACAATAAATTTAGTGATATTTCCTTTAATAAGAAATTGAAAGAGGGAGGAGTTGAAATACAGTAACTTATGTTTGTTAGTGCTTCATTTTTGCATTTTATGTTGGCTTTAGGCAACATTCTGTAGTTTTATTTTTTCATTTTGTTATTCTTTTAATTTCTTAAGAATATTTCGGTGGAGCAAATTGAATGATAAGTGCTCTAAGAACATGTCAGTTTAGTTGAGATGCCTGAGTGAACTTCAATAAAATTTATTTCCATTGGCATTTATATATATAAAAAAAACAATAAATATTTATAAATATTTGTGCTTATAATTGCACAACGGGGGGTTCTACATAGTTTATCTACCATTTTTCGGTTTTATATAAGATGGCAAAGGGCCGATTTTGACTCAAGTTTGATCGGAAATCAGACTGATTTGAAGTTAAAATCGAATCAGCAAATTAGTTCCCGAGTTTGGATTTAGAATCATTAATTAGACTGTTTGGTTCTCATTTTAGAAGCTTGGTCCTTGAATTGAACTGAACAGGTAATTCAAGTTCATTTCTATGCTGAATTAATGGTTCAGATACAATTTTGCATCGAACTAAAATTTATATATATATTTGTGTGTGTGTGTGTGTGTTTTATTTTTTTTTGAATACTATAAATACCCTATTTATTAATATTTTCTAAATTTAATAATATTTTATTTTTACTAATATTTTTAAATTCAATCATTTTATTCAAACTTATTTTTCAATGCAATTTACAACACAAGCTTTTTATTTAGATATAATTAAAAAAACATGTGGATAAAAATAGCAAATGTTTCTAAAATTTGTCTAGTTCAATCTTTAAATCGAACGAATCTTTAAATCAAAATCAACTTGAACCGTTCGATCAAGTACCTCTAACTGCAATCATGGATTCCTGAACCAAAACCACTGTAGGTTGTTGGTTAGATGGGTCAGGCCCCATTTGAGTTCTAGAAATGGTTCTTCTCTATTATCCTCCTGTACCAGTTTAATCATTCCGCCTCCTTAATTTCACTTAAACTCCAAACTTTTAATCCTGTAGAGGACTTCTTGATATTCATAAAACCTATTTACTCCTAAACAAATGTTTAAAAATAGTATTTAAATCACTAAATTCATTATTTTTAAAAATATATTTAAAATTTTATTATCATTGCTTTAGACGATATATCAGAGTAATTTTAGATTAAGTTTTGCAATAATTATGATTAAATCTCTATTTGGACAATTTTTTCAGCTTTCCCTTAACTATTGATTGAAAAATTATATTTTTTTAGTATTAGAAAGAAAAACTATATTGACAAGATTTGAATTTTGACATCTATTTCTAAACAGTCTTACATTATTATTAGACTAAATCATAAATTGATTAAAAATTAAACTTAAATAAATAAGAAAACTAGCAAACTTCCAATCGATTTACACTGTTAGCTAATAACCTTCACTTTAATTAGTTATACTTGTTTAAACCTGAAATACGGCACTATATATTTTTAGACTTTAAACTATATATATATATATATATATATTGTTGAACTCTATTATAATTTGTATACATTAAGTGATTTTTTTTTACTAAATTAGCTATTTTTTATGGATATTAAGAGCGTAAATTATATATATGTGAAAAATATTTGAACGATAAAAAATTTGTTTTAATCTAAAAAATAGATAAAATTCATTCTAAAGCCTCTAAATTTAATATGATTATGCTATTGAGTTCTTGTACTTTAATCAGTATACATCAAGTCTTTGAATGTTTATTTTTTAATTATATTAATGAATTTGAAAATAAAAATAAAAATAAATAATAAATTTATAAATAGCTTAAAATATGAAAATTTATATTATTTATTCATAATTAAATACTATAAAGTTGTAAAAAATAAACAAAATTAATTTTTGTATTTCTATTTTTTAATTTTTATCAATTATACAATGTTATTTTTTAGATAATACCGTCGTTTTAAAATTCATATAGAAAAATTTGAGAACCAGACTCTTGTCATTCTAAATTAATCTCAAATTAGACATAGACAAAATTCATAAAATGTGCATATCCGAGCTGAGCTGACTCAAGGTTTTTTCTCTTTTTTTTTAAAAAAAAATAATTTAGGTTTATTTTAAAAATTTTTAAATTATATTTTGCCATTCATTATATATATAATGATTACTTTTATTTATATTCTAAATAAATGTGTTATAATTTTAAATTTTATTTTAGTTATTTTTCATCACACAACTTTATGAGTTATAAAAATAATAAATTATTATCAAAAGTTGAAAGTGATTTACTAAAATTATTATATCGTATTGAATTATATTGTTTTAATTATTTTCATAATATATAATCTTTCAATACAATAAAATGATATTTATTGTTTTTTGAATAATTAACATATATATTTTATATTTTACAATTAGACTAAAAAAATGTGAAAAGTAAAAGGTAGTTTCAAAATAGAAATAACAAAAGATTTAAAATTAAAAGACTAAATGCATTCTTAAACATTTACACTTTTTGCGTTTATACTATTGAGCCCTCTTTAATAGACATTATTAGTAATTTTAATATTTTATTATTTTCATAAAAAAAATGGCTTAGATGGGAAAAAATAATATAAAAGAATTCAATAAATATGAATTATACTAAAAAGACCTAATAGCATATATATATATATATATAAAGAGGCGTGAAGATGCATTTAGCCCCCGATTTATACATATCAGCATATCCAAAATATAACCATCGTATTATTCATTTAGGATGAAATAATTTTAGGAGTTGGATTCATCCATATTGAACAGTTTTATCCGAGTCTGTAATGGACAGAAGCTAAGCAAGAATGTTCCATCAATTTTCTGAACTTTCCTTGTATTAGTTACAATCAACCATTGGAATGTTAAGCATTAGTTTATGAGCAACAATTTTCGTGCCATGCCTACAAATTCATAAGAGAGACACTGAGATATATAATACATAAAACGGCAACCATACTATGAGAATGAAGTGATCTCCAACATTAATCCTCTTATTAGGCATATGAATGGCCAAAATTTCAGGTGTAACGTTCCAATCCAAGCCTTGATCATAGACAGTTTGAAAGTGCTAAGTGATTTAGCCAGAGAATGCACGCAAATGTTACCAATCAAAATACTAAAATGGCATAAGTATTGTTCTGATAATGGAAAGAAAGTTTGTTGAACCATGAAAATCACATGATTTAACTGCCCACCCATAAACTAAAGTCGTCCAGTTAGTAAGAAAGAAAGAGATTTATGCCTTTAGTAGCTTCCCTTTTTTACTTCCCCAGGCAGCTGTATTTGGGCAAATTTTGGACAAAGTAATTATATATATAAATTTTTGTAATAAGAAAGAAGTTCCTTCCAGCCAACAAATTCCATTTTTGTAACATTAATTTAAATCCTTCACATGAGGCCCATGCCCATACATTCAAATCACTGCTTTAATTAGCTAAAAATCAATAATTCTATTTCCAATTATTTTAAATTAAATTGGACAACTCCAAAAAAAAAAAAAAAAAAAAAAACCGATACAATCACAACATACTTTATATCTTTTCAGCTCAGCTCATAATAATTTACTTGTAACAACAACTTTAGAATGTGCATATAAATATATGAATACTGCATATATATTATTAGTGCATTCACATTGAGTCCTACACCTATACTATACACTAAAATATATTATTTCTCTTCCTCTTCCTCTCTTTAATTTGATGAATAGCTTAGTCACTGCCACCAAAAATAGGCTGCTTCTTTCAGAAAGGAAGCTAGTCCAAGCATTGCGGTATTTAGTATCGACATTGTGGGCGTGGCAGCTTGACAACCACCTCAAGAAAATGAGAGGAAAGCCCATTAATTCAGGCAAAGCAATTCTTGTGCTATGCATTGCTAGCTTTATCGGCGGATCACTATTTACTAGTTGGACATGGACTCGTCCTTCTGCTTCTTCTGATAATCATCATCATCATCATAACATTCCAGTCGTTTCTCATTATGTCAACAAGATTCAGGATGGGAAACGAGATTGTGATCACAAACGTGTAAGTTATATTTAATGAACAATAATATTTTTTTTATCAGAAATTATTGTAATAGTTTAAAAGTGCAGAAAGACAGAAGTTCAAATGAATGCTAACATCTTCTTTTCTTTTTTATAATGTTGAATATCTGAATAACTATTAGAAATTGGCTGAAGGGAAACCTGAAGATATCGTGGGGGAAGTTAGAAAAACCCATCAAGCTATCAAGTAAGTTGATTCAGCCAGTAATTTTGTTTTCTTGGAAATTGCGAAATTAATCCTACAATTATTATTTTACGTAACATTAATGTGTATTATATATATAGGTCGCTCGAGAAGACAATTTCAACGTTAGAAATGGAATTGACAGAAGCTCGAACAACTCAATCTAGAGCCCAACTGTCACTGGGAAAACCAAATAATCATACTCTGCAGAAGGCATTTGTTGTGATTGGAATTAATACAGCATTTAGTAGTAGAAAACGCCGAGACTCAGTTCGACAAACATGGATGCCTAATGGTAAAAATTAACGTGATCAAATATACACGATCAATTATATCATATTAACGTTTAACTAATTAACTAAGTGGAGTATTTTGTTTAATTAATGTATAATGACTAATATGTGCTAGGGGACAAGTTAAAGGAACTGGAGCAAGAGAAAGGGATTGTGATAAGGTTTGTGATAGGACACAGTGCCACACCAGGCGGAGGTCTTGATAAAGCATTGGACAAAGAAGAGGCAGAGCATAAGGACTTTATGAGGCTGCAGCATGTGGAGGGTTACCATGAGCTGTCCACTAAGACAAGATTGTATTTTTCCACTGCAATTTCTATTTGGGATGCTGAGTTCTACATCAAGGTGGATGATGATGTTCACGTCAATTTAGGTGATTAATGAGCTACATTAGTCCTATTTTAATTAATTAATTAACTATGTATCTTAATTTTTGGGGCAAATCTAATCCCATTTTTGTCGTAGGTATGCTAGTGAATACACTGGTAAAGTACCGGTCCAAGCCCAGGATGTATCTCGGGTGCATGAAATCCGGGCCAGTTCTCTTTCAAAAGTAAGTCTTTTAAGATATATATATATATATATATTCCCAGTTTTTTCAAAAGAAAGTTTTAACAAGGGGATTTAAAAAAAAAAAAAAAAATTCCAGAGGGGAGAAGTATTATGAACCAGAGTCTTGGAAATTTGGAGAAGAAGGGAACAAGTACTTTAGGCATGCAACTGGCCAACTCTATGCCATTTCTAAGGACCTTGCTACTTATATCTCCATTAATACGTGAGTCATCATTTCTCTCTGTTTTTTTTAAAAAAAATTTAAACAGTTGATTATCTGCTTGTAATCACTTCCAAGATATAAGCAGTGTTTCGTTAGGATATGAAAGATGGAATAAAATTCAGTTTGATGAGAGATTTTTGAAATTTAATTAATACATTATCTTTTGATCTTTTTTATCTAACAGAAAATATTCTTTCAAAAAAAAAAAATTTAAAGTGGTTATCAAAATACTATGATATAGGAAGTGGAATTAAGTGATGGACTGAGTGGATTGTAAGCTTTAGCAGGCCAATATTGCATAGATATGCCAATGAAGATGTTTCTTTAGGGTCGTGGTTCATTGGTTTGGAAGTTGAACACGTGGACGAGCGTTCTATGTGTTGTGGGACCCCCCCAGGTAAAATCACAAGCAAAAATTCCAAACCATATTACAATAATCAACAGTATATGATTAATTTTTTATTTGATGATATATCAGATTGTGAATGGAAGGCCCAAACAGGGAATGTATGCGTGGCATCATTTGACTGGACATGCAGTGGTATATGCAAATCAGTGGAGAGGATGAAGCAAGTTCATGATTCTTGTGGGGAAGGAGAAGGTGCTGTGTGGAAAGTTGACGTTTCAAGTTAAGCTAGCGAGTGTATGAGACGTGAAGAAAGTGATATATAGAAGGTGGTGATTAAAGGATACCAATTGTACTAGTTAATTAGTGCAGGAAGGAAGGATTCGTTTTCCCACGATTCATATAGCTCCTTAATTTTGTCTATGTTCAAATATATTTCCATCCATGGCTGCACAACAATCCAATAAAGTTATGGCCTAATTTTCCTTTCTTTACTATTACATGATTATATTATTGCCTTATCACATATCAAATTATTAATTAATGGATTTTGAAACCTATGATTAAACTATAGTGCTTATAACCAAACGTACTGCTCCTAAAGAAATACAGATGACCTCATTAATTAGTACTGAAGAAAATTTTGCATACTGTGTCCAAAGTTGCTTTACGTTAATATATACTTGTATGTGTTTGTAAATGTTGACAGGTAGAATATGGGAATAAAACCAAAAAGAGAAAGCAAGAAGGTAAGATGTATAGGAAAGAGAATAAATGGTATTCACCAAATTAAACCAATTAGCTAAAGGATGAACAAACGAAATCGTCATCATCATCCTAATCCGATAAGAATCTCCCTAATAACTAATTGCCCACATGAGTTTAGATGATCATCACCCAACATAATATCAGATGATAATCATCATCCTATCCTAAAGCTCACCCATCAGATAATTAACTAGTAAATAAGTATTTAGTACTGCAATGCATAACTTCATCAGCTAGTGCCATTTACTATCCACATTGCAAGTAGAATCCATGTCGGAGTTGGAGGAGTTTATGCTTGCAGGGTTATTTTTGCGGTTGATGGGCATAATATTCTCCAGACTCACCATGTCTAACTGTGGATCAATGTTAGGTTGAACATAATTTGAATAGTTTAAAACCCATCCATCACGAGGCATTCTTTGCCTCAACCCAAGTGAATGTGAATTCTCATTCAAATACCTAGACGTGAAAATGTTTTCTCTTGAATGTGCCTGAAGAGGCTTAACACATGCAGGCTCTTGTATCCCTCCCATAGCAAAAGGCCCGTGTGGATAACAGGCTGCTGCTGCCATTGCTTGATGATCATAACCATATTTGTTGATAGGGATGTTGTTTTCAAATGGAGGAATTTCAGAGAAAGAAGTTGACTCATCAGAGACTGGATAAGTGTGCACTAAGTCACTGAATGTATAACCTGTAGAATCACTGTCCATGTCAACATCCATGCCACCAACATCTAGATGATCAGCAGTATCATTATGATCACTAGGATGGAACTGCACAGATTCTTCCTCTCTATGTCCGGCTCTACCGTTGGGTTTTTCAGCTTTCTTGTAAATCCTACATAAGACCCAATCATCCAACTGCACCAAGTATTGCAGCAAACCAACTCATTTAATCACAAGAACAAATGGAACACGAGAATTAATGAAATTAGCAATAGTTAATCAATTAATGGGCATACCCTCATGTCACTAGGACTAGTTTTGCTTCTAGGAGGGGCATCATTCACCCTATACTCGTGCATTATCCAGTTGGTTTTGTCACCCTTTGGAGGTTTTCCTGTGTAGAAAACAAGCGCTTTCGTATATCCCACAACAGCACCCTTATACTTGACTGGTTTATCTGCACCAGTTGCTTTCCAGTATCCATCACCAGCTGCTCGATTAGGTCTGCTCCCATTCCTGTACTTCTTGTCCCTTGGTGTAAAAAAGTACCATTCTTTCTCTCCACAATGTCGATATTCCTCTACTCCGTTCATATTAAAAAGGAAAAAGACTCAAGTCAGCAATAAATTTATCCCTTTTTTCTGCCTAACAACGGGCTAAAAGTATTAAATCATATATATAAAATAAACCCTAACAAATACAATATATAAATCCTATATTAATATTGCAACAAACTATATCTATAAGGCACAATATATATGTTAAATTAAATAAAAAAGGTCAAAATAATTAAAGCAAGAAAAGAACCTGCAAGCTTCTTAGGATTGTAGCGGTAGAGATTGACTTCCACGATCTTGTTTCGAGGCAAGGGTTGATTAGTTACCTTCTTTTTCAAGTAATGAACGACGAGCTCTTCGTCGTAAGGGC
Organism: Omphalea diandra; assembly: GCA_949677035.1. Lineage (NCBI taxonomy): Eukaryota > Viridiplantae > Streptophyta > Magnoliopsida > Malpighiales > Euphorbiaceae > Omphalea > Omphalea diandra. Next base: position 16,697 of record CATIWR010503667.1, on the reverse strand, counting down.
AAAACATATACCCAGGTGGGAAAGAATCAAAATACGAGACATCAATAATGTTCTTGTTGTTATCATTATTCGTCTGATCAGATAACACATCAAGAAGAGGAACCAATGTAGACCCAGTTTTAGCAATGGGGTGAGGTAGGAGGAATGATGGTTTAGGCTTTGATGAGGTGGAAGAAGAAGAAGAAGGGGAAGGGGAAGGAGCAGAAACAGAAAATGAGGTTTTAGGTGGTGGAAGTGAAGAAGGGGCAGGACTTTGGGTAACAAAAGCCTTGAGTTGCGGGTGGGAGACCTCCATAGTTGGAGGAATTTTTTCTTAAACTTCTAAAATTACTATCTTATCAATTAGAGTATCCTTTCACAAGTATTCTTCAAATAAAACGTTTATCATCATGTCATATCATACCTCAAACCCCTTCCGAAATACAGTATCATTACGTTAATTGCGTGTCAAAGCAATGTCTTCAGAAGACATTGCTTTGACACGCAATTAACGTAATGATGCCGTATTTAGGAAGGGGTTTGAGGTATGATATGACATGATGATAGCGTTTTATTTGAAGAATACTTGTGAAAGGATACTCTAATTGATAAGATAGTAATTTTATAAGTTTATATATATATATATATATATAAACTTATAAAATTACTATTTTATACAATTTGATCTAAAACTCAAAAGGTTATCTAAATTTATTTATGTATTTTTTACTCAAAGACCTTTTTTTTTTAAAAAAAAATCAAAAACCTATCTTGACTCATCTACAATCTAAATTAATTTAATTTAAATTAATTTTAAAATATAATCTAAAATTAAATTAATACAAAAATAAACTAATTCAAAATTGACCTAAACTAAATTCTCTCAATCTAACTCGTTTGTCACTTATACTATATAGACATCATATTTTAAGTACTTAATATTTTATGTGTGTTGGATAACATTTTTTATTGAGTAGTAAAATTCAAAAAGTCCCTTAATCAGATAAAAAATTTACTATATGATATATCCATTCATTATCACAATAGCCTTTCTTATTTTGAAGGATATAATTAATAAATTTTAAAATCAAATTATATGATAATTTATTGAAAAATATATAAATATTTTATTTTGAATTTATCTCTTAAATTTAATTTTTTTAGATATAGTCAAATCTATGGACCTATGAAGGAAAAGAAACATTATTAGAAACTTAATGGGCCAGATAACTTATTTTAGGGGTTCTCAATTAAAAAAATATATATAAAAAGTCCTCTCGAATTTTTTTTCAATATATATATATATATATATATTACAACCTATTGCACTAAATCAGTAATATCATAATCACATTCAGAACCTTTCTACTCTATTTTTTTTTTTTTTCTCTTTGCTCATCTACAACAAATAGTAAACTATTACTTATACTACTAACTCAGTGAATAATCAAACTTAGAGATTGAGTCTATATTTATCTAAGTTAAATTGGAAACTTGATTCGGAAGATTATTCAACAAAACTAATAACAACAAACACAGTGCATAGAGAAGTCCAAATACAACTTGAAGCAAGTGGATAAAAACTTAGGAGCTCATGAAGAAGAATTGAGTCTGGGTCTATTCTTTCTCCCCTTCTGATATGGCTAGCTAGATATATTCATAATATGGTCGCATTCAGTATCAAAGGTAATTCCACCATCTTCAACTTTCACGAACTCTTTGGCTCAATCTCGATCTCCTCTCTAACCTGTCGTGTGACATACTGGTTAATGGGATAGAGAAAGATTGAGTGAGAGTAGAAAGAAAGATCATAGTAGTATTTGTGAATGGAATGGAGCTTTGTTATTTTATTTACCTCATGAATAATGAGTGGTGCTAGATACTTTTTTTTTTTTACTATAGTGATATGTGGTATGATTTAAATGATATTATTATTATATTTTTCAACGAAAAATATATATTTTAATTTAAATCATATCATTTTGAGGTGTGAAATGAAAATAAATAAAAAGGAGGTAAAAAAATATAATATAAAAAATGTATCTAACACTTCTCCATGAATTTTATATATATATATATATGGATTTCTTTCAGAATTTTTGTTATTATTTAGTTGACTGTGTGTTTTTCACTCAATATCTAAAAGATAAAAAAGGATTTTCATAAACTAAATATTTAAGTATATAGATTAAATTAGACTAAAATATTAATTTATGGTAATATGAACTTTTAAAAAAATTCAGAGGCAAGTTTTTTTTTTTTCTTAAAAAGTAATACAAACATCAGCCTATATAATCCAAAACTTAGTGAAAATAACTTATGATGAGATGAATGTTATTTAAAATTTATAAAATAGTTTTCTTTTTTTTTAGTACAACTTTTAAGATTATAAAGAAATTAATTATATTTATAAGTTATTAATTATTATTGCAAAATAATAATTACATTAAAAGTAAACTTTTAATTTCTTAACATGAGTATAATATTAAATTACTCAATTTATTTATTATTTACAGTCTAAATCTATAAAATATAGTAAGCCAAAAACTTAGAAAAAATCATCGGCGATCAAGTGGATACTTTCAAAATTTTGTAAAATATTTGTTATATAATTTGATCATTTATAATTATAAAAATTAATTATATTTAATGAAATTATTAATTATCATTATAAATACTTAATATATCAAATGCAGTCTTTTAATCTATTGTAACATGAAGTTATTCAATTTATTCATTATTTAGTATCTAAGAACTAAGTAAATAGAAATATGGATCAATTACTTTATGATTAATTTAATTTTATAAGATTATTTATGTACTAATTAAAATGTAACTGAAATTCAATCTTTTAGTTTTTTTATATTGAATTTTTCAATTTGATTATTATTTAATATCCAAAAATAAGTTATAAAGTATTTTTTATTGTCAAATCTCATTTTTATTAGATTATTTATATACTAATTAAACTATAACTCATATTAGTATGATATATGAGTTTGTAATTACTTCTTTAAAAATGTGTTATTTAAAAAATCATGAAAACATAATATATGACATCTTTCATATTTAGTTATTAAAATATAATATTTATAAAATGAATTTTAATATATATTTACAAATTATACATTTTTATAAATCATAAATATTCTCATATCTTTTATAAATCTCCAATATTTTTTATAATTTATATTTTAAAGATAAAATTAAAAAATGCAAAATACTTTTAAATGTATAAGTATATCGCGAAGCATTGTAGGCGTATTATCATTATTATTAAAAATAATAATTTATTTATTTTTATGGTGATTATTTTTAGTTTTATATCTCTCAATTTGCAAACAAGATTTTATTAAAAATTAACATTTTTGTAACTTCATTTGCTTCCTTTGTTTTTTGTTTCAATTTATTTTCCACCATGGCATTATTATTCATCATGACTTTTTACTTGCCCGCATGTCTATATTTTTCTCATATAAATATTATGCAACAACTAATTGTAAATTATTCAAATCACAAATTTTGTATTTCAACCAATTTAATATATATGTTCATGGAATAGATATTATATTCAGTAATATAGTAAGAATGTTCTATGAGATTTTTTTTTTTTTTTAATTTGTGTGTGTGCGTGTGCCATAATTACAATAAAAATTGGGAGAATTCAAATTCGATTTATGATCCAAAATTATATATACTTCATCAGAGGGATACATCTGAAAGTGCAATGTTCTACAAGTTAATAAAAATCTATTTGATGATTTATAATGTTATTCTATTTTATTATATTGTTATCATATATAAAATATAATTCATTTATTAATAATATGATTTGTGAACTTTTGAGATGTTGGAGGATAATTAATTTATAAGACAATAAGATCAGTAAAAATAAAATTTATTAATAATATAATTTAGAAATTTGAATATTGAGAAATAATTAATTTATAAAAGAACAAAATCAGCAAAAAATAAAAATTTATCATAATCCGCTAAGTTGGTTGCTAGTATTTTAAGAGACGAGAATTAAGAGGTTTTGAGTATAAAAACTTTTCCAAAACATTTATAAAGAACATTGGGATATAACGAAAAATTAGATTTATTGACAATCACAAAATCTTTGCATGTATAATAAATAACTTGTATAATTATTAGATTAGATTTTGAGATATGAAGAGAATTTTTTATCCTTTTTGCCAATTTTATGAGTTCAAGCTTTATTTTTCTTTTGTTTAAATGTAGAAATCAAGCTATTTTAAATTTAAGTTTTATGTTTATATTTTGACAAGCTAAATTGTTTTAAAATAAAAAAAAATCAACAAATTCCTTTTTTCACCAGGAAGAAATGACTGAGAAATTTGCAATAAAATATAATTATCATCCTCATTTTAAGGTTCCTCAGACTTTCAATATGCATAGTTGCGTACTCACCCCCTCAAGAATATGCACTTTTTTTTTTTTTGAACTAGGTCAATAGAACCTTGTATTCCTAACAAGTTATGTAGTTTTATGTATGAAATCTACACAATGTTCGAAAGAAATTAGAAAGAAACAATTTAAGAGTAATTAATTACATAACCTCTCGTACTGGGGCATACAAGTTTATTAAGCGCTAATGACATTGCACAACAAATGAAGATACCACTTAAAACCCATTGAATCACTTTGACTTATAATGCAATAAAAGATTTTTTTTGAAAAAAAAACAGAGAAAAAGAAAAAGAAAGGATCCAATGATGCTTGCAGAGTATGATGCTAATCTATGGATGATAATAGCTTTCTCCATTTCCCACTTAGACACACCACTCAATACATGCTTTTTAGTTATTGCTATTCGAAAATGAAACATCTAAACGGACAATAATTCCTTTCTAATACATGCTTACAAAGTATAAGCAACGGAAGTAGGAAACACCAAATTTGGGACCACATGCTACCCAACATCAAGTGAGTAGTTTATTTACTGTAAAAACTTGCACCCCAGGCTAGAGATGCTCAAAAACTGATGAATCCTTTCTCCTTTAGGCTTTCAACCGTTTCCTTTATGCTCACATCCAAAGGAATGAAGTCAATACCCAGGCTTTCTGCTTTTTCCTTGGACACCTGATATGTTGGCACATATGGCTTATCGTCCGCACACCTGCATAGGTTTCCCAGCAAGAAAATTAGTTCATAGAAGAGCAAATTTCTTATGGAGATCATTTTTCATGTTTCAATGAATAAATTCCTGAATTAGTAGCACAATGCTACAAAATAAATATAGATAACAAATTGTTACAAAATCACAACACAGACTTACTTATCGGGAAGTTGGAAATTGGGGTAAAGCTCACGCAAAATCTTCACCATCTCTGAGTAGTGCGCAACTCTCTCAACCAAACAATATCGTCCACTTGCTGCTGGAATTTCAAATGCTTGAATATGTGCATTGGCCACATCTTTAACATTTACCCATCCAAAAGTTGTATTTGGGAAAGTTTGTGCTCCTACATTAAATCAAGAGATGAAAAAGACAGAAACATGTTGTTAGGGATGGAAAATGTGTTCCTATAGAAGTTCCAAGAACATTATTTCTCCACAATTGAAATCCTGGTTTACAGCATTATATATTTCCAAAACAGATAATTATACATCAATTTTTATATTGTAGTGATGGAATAACTTCTAACATTCAATCCCCACACCTGCTCCCACCACACTCTCAGGAGGCACCGCCAACCCAGATAAAAATGAACAAAAATTAGTAAAATGATGTTAATAAAAGCGAGCAATAAACTAAAGTTCTTGGGAGATTAAAAATATTAACAGAAGGAATGATATACACAATTGTCCTTTTTATAGGTTACCTTCAAAATAATCTATCCCACTCGATTCACTTAATAAAGAAATATAGATGCTGTTTTTATATACAGGATAACAATAATAAAGTTATTAGCATAAGCAAATACCTTTTATCAAGCTTAGAACGGCAGCAGCACTTGTATTAAGTGTCGGCTGTAGAAGAGGACCAATAACCATTGCTGGATTGATAGCAACTAGGTCCATACCTTTCTCTTTTGCAAATTTCCATGCAGAACCCTCGGCCAAGGTCTTTGAGACCACATACCAAAGCTAAAAGCAAAAACAAAAGAAAGATAATGAAGGATTATTGCATATAAAGTAGAATGGTATAAAATGACCAGTGCCTTTAATGGAGTAAAGTCTTCCAAATAGAAATTACTAAAGGCACCAAAGCAGTGCCACCCACGAAAAAAGCTAGAAAATCATTTGGAATGTCAGCAATCTACAAAATTTGGAACAACCTGAATGTTAAAGCATCAAAAGCAACTACCTATATTTCTTATCCAGGGTAATGGTACTCTTTCAAAAACCTCCCATTATGTTCCTTCAAAATAAATCAAAAAATAGTGAGAGAAATTGATGAAGAATTTTCCTTGTCTGCACCATTTTTAACCATCCAAACCCTAGCTTTACTTCTACCTTGCCTGCTACTAACTAGCAAATACTGCCCACAAAAAGCACATTCTCCAATATCTTTTCAACACAATTATAATGCAAAAGTAAATGATGTGCAAGTTCAGATGCACTTTAGGATTTTATCCAAGCATTAAAATCCTATGAAAAAATGGAAGTCATGGCATGCATAAAGAAATAAAGTAATACCTGACATAAAAAGATAGTCACAATTGAAAAAGATACCTCTCCTAATGTTATACAGTTCAATCAAAATTCATAAGGCCGATGCACCAATCTCCTAAAAGAAAGGAAAAAACATAAACAGGAAAACTCATTCACTCTAGATGCCATGACACAAAGTACATGGAAGAAAACCCTGTTTCTCGGTTTTCAAGAAGATGCACCTAACAGCTATACCTATATGAGTTTTGTACGAAGGGAACCTGACATGAAACTTTATCTTAGAAAACTTCATCATATATTGCCAAGCTCATCCACTACTTGTAATAATAAATACAGCTTCCATAACATTGTAAAAATTACGCTCATTAGCGCTTCCTTTCTAAAAGGGTAAGGGATGAGCACATTATGAAAAACGATCCCTCTGCGCTAAGCATGGTGGTACCATTGCATGCCAATACCAGCCAACATGTGTCAACACCTGAACTAAGTCCAGGAACTAAAAAGCAATAGAATATTTAATTTTCCAGACTCGACCATCTCAAGGAATAATCATTAAGAAGCCAGCCCATAGTATGAGATAGCAATTACTTTCTTTTCATTTTGGCAGAAGTATAAACAATAAAACTAGAAAACAGTTATTGGTGGTTATACTGTAGATAACTTAGCATGTGCACACACCTTCAATTCCTTGCAAAAGTCTGGATCAGAAAACCAAGTTTCATCCACTACTACCTCTGGAGTGCGAGGTTTTCCATTGAAAGCAACTGCAGCAACAGAAGATGTCAAAACAACTCGTTTGACTGACGGGGTTTTGGCACATGAGTTAAGCACATTAAGTGTTCCTTTCACTGCAGGATCAATTAATTCTGTCTGAAATGAGAAGATCATCATTAGCAAAGAAGAAGAAGTCCTGCCTAGATAATAAACAAAAAAAAGAACAAAGGCTTATCCATAGAGATCTAAACAGTTGCGTAAGTCTTATGCCATACATTCCTTCTACTGTTTGTACTACTAATGTGAATGGGTAGTTGTAATTGAGTATGCTAGATATGCATTACTTATAGGATTATGTGAAGTTTGTATACTGAATTTCAATGAAAGAAAAAAGGTATTACACAAATAGGTAAGACTAACCTGTGGATCCTTGACATCATGATAAAAAGGAGATGCAGTATGGAAAACACCTTCGCAACCTTCAACAGCAGCATCAAAGGAACCATCTTCCAGCAGGTTTGCCTTAAACAGCTGAAGTCTCTCCTCTGCTCCATCAAGTGAACGCAAGTGTTCTGTCCTCCTGGGATCATCTGCACAGCAATATAACAGGAAAACAATCAATAAGTCGGTCACACAGCAAGCTATTCTCTGTATTATATTGCAGAAAAACTTATGCTATGTAATTAGCATATTGCTGGCCTTACGCATCCATGAACATGAAAATATATTTGTAGGCCCATCCTATCATTATCAATGAGACATCCCCCGACTTGTGAGTAAATAACAGTATAATTTCTCTTAAGGTACAGGATGGATTTGCGTTCTTTTTAGCAATATGTATTAGCTTATATACTTGCAAGTTTGTGCATGAGTACAGGAAAAAAATGCATACTTGCGGTGCAAAACCTGAAACTTTATATGATGTCTTTTGATGGAACACTATATTATGTCTCCAAAATGTCATGTAATGTGCTACCTATATACCAGAATTTGCACTTAATATGATTATCAAGTAACAAGATTAAAGATAATTAATCTTGAAGAGGCAAGATATCATACTACCAGCAGTATTCGAGTTATGTAGAAAGAAACACAATATTTACGAAAAGATTACTCCAAAATGTTTTCCACATTGGTCAATGTTTCTATAGGTGAACTTCCCTTTATATAAAGCCCCGTGCAAATTATCAGCCTCCCAACTCCAAACTCCATCATAATACCACCCAGAAGCTACACATAGTGACAAACAATTGAAAATATTTTCCAGGAACATTGCTAAACCATAGCAGATTCAATAAAAAAATCCTGTCTCTCTGCTGCAGTTTTGTGCATGTGTGTAATGTAATTAAGGATCTGAAAGGTCCCTATATATATATATATATATATAAATAAACAAGTAGATGCCAATAGAATATTGTCACCATTAATCCATAGTCAAAACACCTAATAAAATTATTAAAAAAGAGAGCAGATAATCCTAATTTTGCAATCGGATTAAGAGAAAGGGAAATGAATACGGACTTGGATCGCGAACAGAGGCCTTGACGGTGTAGCCGCGGAGGAGAAGAAGCTTGACAAGCCAAGACGCAATGTAACCGGAGGCTCCGGTCACGCACACGATCTTCCCTGCTCCACTGCTCATTTCGGTTTTCTCTTCGTCCACTTCTGCTTCCTCCTTCTGGCTTACTATATTTATTCCTTTATCATCACTAACGCCTGTCTTCCTTAAAATAGGTGATAAAGTGGGCCCTTCATCGCACCGTGCTTACGTCTGCACCGACGTATATCGCTCCACCAGGGCTGGCAGAAGCCATTTTCTAGGGTGCCATGTCCAAGCGTGCGTGAACAATTGTGGCTGTGATCTGATATAGCGAAATACGACACGTGTATTTTGTCGGTTGGATAAAACTCAAAAAGTAACCAAACTAACGCGATTTTTTTATTATTTTGTCTCATTCAATTTTATAAAAGTCCTAATCCTTTTTTATAGTTAAATATTTATTTAATTATAAATTATTAAATTTATTAACCAATTTTGAATTACAATTTGTATATCTCATATTTCAATATTTTGTAATTAATAAAATTTTATATGAGAAATGAAAATTCATTTTTATATAATATTTTTATTTTTTATAAAAATTTATTACCTTTTTTAAGAAAATATAATAAATAATATCAGATAATATTTTTAATAAAAATAATTATTAATTAATAAAATATAAAATTTTAATTATTATATGAAAAAAGTGATATATAATATTGAAATGAATGAAGTATTATTATTATAAACTAACGTCATCTAATACATATGTGTAGGAGAAAATTGTCTTATGGTATTATTATTATTATTATTATCAAATATAAATAATGGTCAAAATAGCAACCCTGCCTTCTGGACATGTTGTTCGGCTTCGGCCCTCTACGAGAAGACATGGACTTTCTTTAGCTGGCCTGACGGAACATAGGGCCTTTTCTATTAAGATAATGATATGATGTATTTTTTTTTAATAAAAATTTTTACATCCTGTGCTTTAAAAAAATATTTTTACTTAAGAGATTTTATTTTTTTACACTTTTAATTTTTATTTTTTACTCTTATATATTTTTATACAGTTTCAATTGATATGAGATAAAAAAAAAATTTCTCTTAATTTTTTTAAGTGAAGAAAAAAAAAAAGAACGAAAAACAACAACAATAAGAAGATAAAGACGGATTCTTTATCTCTTCCATCTACAATCTCTCTCTAAAAAAAATAAGAAAAAGATGAAGTTAATTTAAATATATTTGAATATATTTTGTTGATTTAAAGATATAGAAACAATAATAAGATGAATTATTTGAATGATAATTAGATAAATGATAATGATAATATTATGTTTCTTAGATTCTTTTTCTTTTTTTCTAAAAAATAACAAGAAAATAGAGATGCATGTGAGTTTTTATTTTTATTTTTTAAGATTTGACAGTTATTTTTATTGTTATTATTTTTTAAAATAAATAATCTTGAGTTTTTATATGTTTTTAGGTGAAAAATAGTTAACAAATGAACATTTTTTAACTAAAAATAAGTTATGAAAAGAGAAAAAATCGTATTTGTTAGAGGTTGAAAATAATATATACGTTCTAAGTATTCTTCTTTTTTATTTTCTTTATCGATGGTTGCATAAGCAAAAAATAAACTCAAAATAAATATTTTTCTGGAAACTATTTTTTATTTAATTTTTAAAAATTTTGAACTGATAAACCTAAAATAAAAGTTAATAAAATAAAAATAAATATTTTACTATGTATAAATATAATTTACTTAATGTTGTTATAAAAAAAGAGTGTTTGTTAGAGATCGAAAATGATATTTACGTCCTAATTATTGTTCTTTTTTTTGTTTATCGATGATTGTATAAGCAAAAAATAAATCCAAAATAAACATAAAATAAACATTTTTCAAAAAATTGTTTTCTTAATTTAATTTTTAAAATTTTTGAACGGATAAACCTAAAATAAAAGTAAATAAAATAAAAATAAATATTTTACTGTATATAAATACTGTCTCAAAAATAAACCATTTGTAAATAATTAATAAACCATTTGTAAATCGATAATAAATAAAAATAAATAAGTAATAAACAATTTATAAACATTTAATGGTGTTAGAAGAATAAAACACAAATGTCGTATTCAATCTCAAACAACTCAATTTTATCTCTCTTCTATTATTGATTTTGAGCTTAAATATGCGTATTTTTAACTATTTTTCATCCACAATATATCAAAACTCATTATTTTTTATTCTAAATAATAAAATAAGTATTAAAAATCATATTAAAATTATTTTTAGAGTGAGACGCATATCTCATGAAAAATTTTCTCTCTATAACAAATTTTGATTAACATATGAAAAAATTGAAATGGTAATTATGTAAGAAGAATTTTCAAAAAAAAAAAAAAGAATTTAGTAGAAGAAGTTGTGAACTGTATTTTTTTGTTTGATTTCTCAATGAGTTGGTGATGGAGATTCTCGAAAAATTTTGCAATTGTAAATTTGATTTATTTGTTTTTAATTGCAGATCCGTTACACATTGATTTCAGCGTTTGATGAAGATGAGAGTTTATTGATGACGAAAATGTGAGTTTGTTAAGGGAAACAAATTTATTTCTCGTGTTTTGTTCAATTTAATTATTAGCAGATTTTCAATGTAAACTCGTCAAAATCTAGTCCAACTCAATTTTTTAAAAAATTATAGATATTTAAAGTAAATTTATTATTAATATTTTAATTTTAAGTATTTGTATCGTTACCTCTTTATTATTCCACATCCGTATCCATAATAAATAATTTATCTCATTTTCTCTAATCCCATCTCACTTAATATAATAATTTCACCCTTTTTTTTTCTAGATATGGGTGGAGGGTCAAACCCAGTAACAACACAAGACTTCAACTTCGCACCTGTCTAGGCCACCATTAAAAAATAATAATTGATCTCTCTACATAAATGACACCAATTTTAGCATTGATATTTAATTATCCATATTTTTAAGCAACAATAAAAAAATATATAAATATTATAATAGAAATTTTATATTTAATTAAATTGATAAGATGATTAAATTATTTTTATCAATAATTATAAATATTTTCATATTTTAGATTCCAGGATGGTTTGGTAGGAATAATCCCGAACAAAAAAAAGAGAAACAAAGATTTGAAATTCTAGGTATGTATCTAATATTATCTTGTAGGACCACCATCAATGTTTTCCCCTTTTTTTTTAGTGGGAGACCTCTATATTAAGATATTTTTTTCACATTAAAAACACGAGGAACACATTATAGAAGCACTTAATGGCATAGTGGAGAACTACCAAGCTCACCATTCGAGACTTATGTTTCAATTCAAAGAAATATGTTGGACTAGATTAAATCTCTTTTGATCTTGATAATAGATATTGATCAGTTCTAATGTTTTGAGTATGTGTTATTTTACAGATTATAAATTTCATTTTCATTGAAAGTTTGATGAAAGATAAAATCTTAATCTTTTAAAAGAACAATCAAATTCGCTGTCAATATCCTCTAAATAGCGATCGCGACATTGCTTTTAGGATAAATGAAGCTAGACCAGAGAAATTTGCGAGCGAATTTGCAGCTGCAACTCAGCCGAAAGAGCATTGGTTGATTCACAGAGGAATTTGAGATGGCTTTCGCATCAAGGGTCGCAACAACGAATTTCATAGTAACAAATGAGGGAACCAAAGCCACAGTCATAACACGTCAAGTGTCCAAGGTAATAATTGGAAATCAAAAATAACGAGGACAAAGATTTGGTTGTGACTGTGACTCAAAAAGTTATAGTTTTTCTCACCAAACAGAGAAATTTGCAGTCTCAGTTGCTCTCAAAACAAATGTAGCTCGTGATCGTTACTTTTAAGTAGTTGGTTGAACATAATGATTATATTTCTTGGATAACCAATGGATGAAAGACACCTGGACTAGTCATTAGACATAGAATGAGGTTCTCTGTCACGATTTTTGGCTCCTCAGTGCCAATTGAAAATTCGCGATCGCGACTTTCATCTGATAAGTATTTAATGCAAAATCTGTCTAACACAACTTGGAGATTTTTGGTTAGTTTTTGAGTAATATTTTTTTGGTGGATATGAACTATAAATACTCCTTCAAACTGATGAAAATATAAGAGAATTCAATTAATTGTAATCAAACTTTTGTCAATTTACTACTCATTCTTTTATTCTTTTTTATGTGTAGTTGATTGTTTGGTGTGAGCAATAAACACCTTTGTAAGTATGTTGAGAGTTAGCCTAGATTTTAAAACTCTTGTAAGAGGTTGGAGTATGAGTCTATCCAAAACACTTGCGAGATATTTTTGTGTAAGCCTAAAAAAACACAAGGTGTAAGGGTTTTTTATGTGTCATAAAACACAAGTTGTATAAGTTTGGTGTGAGCTTGAAAAATCAATTTAGTTGAGTGAAATACCTAATTATAAAGAATTGGAGAGTGAATATAGGGTTTGTTAATACCCAAACCATTACAAACTTATCGTGTTGATTTTTCTCTTCTCCTTCATAGCTTCCTAAACACATTAATCTTTCTTTTTAATTTTTAATCAGTCACTAATTCAACCCTCTTCTTGATTTACTAAGCTAACAAAATATATATACTCTTAGAAGTGTTTTATGTTCATGAGTTGAGGTGAAAAAAAAAAAACAAATATTTTACTTATTAGGGATAAAAATTTTCTTGAATTATCAAAAGAAAAATTCTTGACCAACGGTGTTGAATATAGGTGTTTCAATTTCTATATACACATTTATTTTTCTTTTAGAAAAAGTACACACCTCTATCCTTTTTCTTTTCTCTTTTTTAAGCTTAAAAAGGAAAATTGCTGCATCATTTTTTAAAATTTGAAATAATTAAAATCAATTCAAGAGAAACACAATAATTTTAAATTTTTAATACAATATGAATTTTACTTAAAAATTATTTTTTAAAATGGGAAATAAAAATTACCATTTTAAATCAATTCAAAATAAAAGGATAATTTTAATACAATATAGATTCTATTTGAAAAAACTAGTTAATAATCTAGGTAGTAGCTGATAATGTAGCTACTAGCCTATAATCTTGTTATAGCTGAAAATTTGGTAATTAATAATCTACCTGATTAAAAGTAGCTAAAAAGGTAATTGAAAAATATAAAATGAGGGTAAAACAAAGAAAAAAACCATAATTTATTAGTTTTTTAGTTAATCGCTAATTCTTCTAGCTTTATTTTTAAGAAAATTATAATCTAGTTTTTTTTCTTAAATAATCTAGTTTACCAAACAAAACTAATTGGTCAAGTAACTTATATTAATGGTCAAATTAAATTATAATCTAGATTATAATATAGTTTTGTCATGTCTAACAAAGTCATAAACTTCATTCAAAAGAAATTATTTTTTCAAGTGTAAACAAATTAAATAATATATTGTTTTATAGTCAATTAATATATAAATTTTAGTATAATATGAATTTTATATTAAAATTGTAATTAAAATTTAATATCATAATATGTGCAACACATAGATTAATAACTAATGTACTATATAAAGGAAAGGAAATAAGAATCATAATCTATACTCAATTAATAAGTATATTTCATTATTTGACTATGTCTATATTTGACATCAATTTAAATCAATTTCAGATTTATTATCAATGTATATCTATCTTAATTTGTTTCACCAACATTATCTTCTACTTATGATAGCTGCCTCAAATTCAATGTGATAAAATGAATTTGTCATCATTAAAACTCTACATGGAACTCTAATTAAGATCCTTAAAAATATTTACAATAAAAAAATATAATTGAATTTTTTATTAGTATCAAATAGAATCGAATTAATATACAAGTTATAAATATAAAGTAGATTACAAAATAAAATTAAAATTAAAATCTAGTGATTTGATTACAAATCAATCTAATAATTAATAATACAATAACTATATAATTTAAAGCCTTAAATGCACTTGCAGATATAGCATGATGGTTAAAGTGTATCTGCAAGGAGTGGGGATTTTGGGTTCGATTTCTCTATCAGGCCTCCTATAGATCAAAAAAATTAAAAAGTCCTAAATTATATTTTTCAAACATCTATACTTTAGATATACTTATCATTTTCCTTCATGCTATGCTTGAATCAGATACTAAACTATCAATGATAGACGAAGTGAAACTTACAACTCATCACAAAATTTTTATCACAATTTCATATTGCCAAACACAACTTTCCTCTCTCTCGAAACCAAATCTGAACTTTCATGGCTTCAGTGCTTGTCTCTTTGAAAATTTCTAAAAGCACTCTTCCACCACATGAACGTCGCTTGCCAAGATCATACAACCTTAACAATTCTAACACTCTCTTGTTTCTAAACAAACCCTTTTCACCAAACCATGGAACTCTCATGATTAAATGCTAATCATCATCATTGTCAAGTCTAATTCCACAAGTAGTAGATGACTAGAAGACAAGAGGCCTTTGAGAGAAATGTGGAAGGAAATCTAAGGCTGCAACGATTGGGACGGACTCTTATACCCCATTAACTTCCATCTCCGTAAAGAAATCATTCGCTATGGCAAATTCGTTCAAGCATGCTATAATTCTTTCGATTTTGATGCTCACTCTAAGTATTGTGACACTTGCAAATACCAAAGACCTCATTTCTTCCACAAGCTTGACATGCAACACCATGGTTACCAAATTAGCAGGTACCTTAATGCCATTTCTAATATTAACCTTCCAAATTTCTCCTACAAATCTAAAATAAGCAGCGTGTGGAGCGAACACGCAAACTGGATGGGCTATGTGGTTGTCACCACCGATAAAGAAGAGATCAAACGGTTAGGTCACTGCGATATAGTCATAGCATGGAGAGGCACAGTTACTTATCTTGAATGCATATATGATCTTAAAGATATACTTTGCTCTGCTAACTTCACTGACGTTCCATCCACCAAGATAAAGTTAGGCTTTTATGATTTATATACCAAGAAAGAGAATTCTTGCAAGTGTTGCACATTTTCAGCTCCTGAACAAGTTTTAACTGAGATTAAGCGACTTCTTGATTATTATAGAGGAGAAGAAATCAGTACTACAATACCGAGTCATAGCCTAGGTGCAGTTTTGGCTATATTAAATGCTTATGATGTTGCCAACATGAGGCTTAAATACATGGATAATGGTGATGGTTAGGGCTGAGCATTCGGTCGGTTCTGTTCAAACCGAACCGAATTTATGAAAACCGAATAGACCGAATTTAGTTTAAATTCAAACCGAACCGAACCGAAATTTAAGATAAACCGAAGTAAACCGAACTGAAAAAAATCGGTTTGGTTCGGTTCGGTTTTCGATTTTGGGCTCAATGGGTTGTTGGGCTTTTTTTATCTTATATAAAATAATTTATTTTTAGTTTTTTAAACTCAAATTTAAAAAAAATTTAAAAAAATCCCACAATTTCGGTTTATTCGGTCTATTCGATTTTCTCAAATTTAAACCGAACCGAACCGAAAACCAAATTTTTTTATTTTTTTAAACCGAACCGAACCAAATAGACCAAATTCACTCGGTTCGGTTCGGTTTTTCAGTTTCGGTTCGGTTTTGCTCACCCCTAGTGATGGTGATGAGTTAAAGACTAGAATTCCTATCGCGGTCTACTCTTTTGCAGGGCCTCGAGTGGGAAATCTCAAGTTTAAAGAATGATGCGATGAGCTTGGAGTTAGGGTGGTCAGAGTGGTTAATGCGCATGATAAGGTACCAACAGTGTCAGGGATTTTTGCTAATGAGAAATTCTAATTTCA